>WNGS01094077.1:0-12916 GCA_020271785.1 Procambarus virginalis
AGGGGCTCCCCTAGAAATGAAATTAGTTTAAGAGATAATGTAACCCAAATCTATCATTTAATTTGCATTTTTATACAAAAGTTTGCAGTCAAAATTTAAAAGTAGATAGATGAGAATAAGAGAATGCCCCCTTCCTGGGGTATTCTGCCCTAGTAGCTCCTTCCAGCGCACACACTGGCTGTTACAGGACGTATTACCAGGGGCACAATCCCAGTGATCCAAAAATATGTTCTGGAGAGCATGAGAGGGTTTCCTGACATTTCTGTATTATAACTGTTTTTTTGTTGTTTTTTTTTGCATTAGTCATGTGACTGGTCTCTGATCTTCACAAACTCCATGCCCTGTTGAAGGAATAAAGATAAATGTTGAAAAGGTCTTTGTTCCCGGTGAGTACAGAAGTCATCCAATGCCTAATGTGGTCGTGTTGTACGGGTAATGAAAGTCGCAGGTTAAGGAAGGGAATTATCAGGGGGAAAGCACCAAGCCATTAACCCTTAAATGGCGCATAGCTATATACCATTTGACACCCACAGGCGCATACAAAAAAAAAAAAAATATTTTTCTTCCTAACCTGTTAATTTGTGTTCACTGATCACGGGAAAAATAATAAAAAAATCGTAAGTTGAATATATTGGCTGCTATAGGGCAGGGAAGTCTGGCACAAAACAGGCGCTCACTCAGCATGCGTCCCAGGTGGTCTGTGATCGCCAGCTGTCAGGCCGGAGTTGCCACAAAGAGATAATTGCCTAATTATTTCAATGTCTCTGATTGATTTTTCGTAGTTTTTTGCTGTAATATTATTCAATAGTGTGTAGTGTGATATATTTATATAATGAAATGAGTGAATCATCGCTGTACTCAAAATATGGTGTGCTTATTGTTGATTCATTATGTTCATCAAACAGTGAACAAATACTTTGTCGGTTGTTACACTATATACACAGGTTATATATAAGTATCTGCATGTTTTGTTCACCATAACGAACCACTAAGTTGCTATTATGAATCAAAAAGTAACGAGGAGTGACCGCCGTGTACCAGCCAGCCACTCACGCCCTCCCTCAAGTCATCTGACTCACCCACATTCTCCTCCCACAATACTGTTTTTGCTTTTATTCACTATATACAGACGCTATATAAAAGTATCTACATTCGTGTTCACCATAAAGAACCACTAAGTTGGTATGCTGAGTGGCAGTGGCAGCCCGCCACTGGCTGCCACTCCCTCCTCCCTCACCTCACCTGACTTGCCACCATTTTCCACTCACCATACTGTTTTTGCTTTTATATACAGACTCTTTTGCTTTTATATACAGACAGTTATATATAAGTATTTACATGTTTTGTTCACCATAACTGTACATCTAAGCTTGTATGGTGAGTAGGACTTCTTGTATGGTGAGTAGGCAGAAAGACGTAGGACCTCACAGTCAGCTGATGGCTGCCGCCCTCAAGGCCAGACGCACTAATATTTCTCCTCCAACAATACTGCTTGTGGTGTTATTACGCTATATACACACATTATATATAAACATCTACCGGTTTTATTCACCATACTTGTACAAGTAAACTGGTATGGTGCCCAAAGACCATCGTAGTCACCAGTAAACAACACGATAATTCCTGCAGACGACGCTCCTCTCTCACCAAAATGGTGGCTCCCAACCTCCTACTCTTGCTGTTTATACCCTCTATACACACGTTATATATAAGTATCTACATTTGTGTTCACCATAGCGAACCACTAAGCTGGTATGGTGAGTGCAGTCAATAAAAGGTGGCCACACACAGTCAGATAACAATGCCACCACCCTCCCTCCCACAGCATTACTCCTCCTTCCATGGAGCACAGCGCTAAATATCATCACAATCCTCTTATTATCAGACCCATAGTCAGTTTTATCACAGTCAGGGGTCTTCTGTAATAATATTATCGCTACATAATAGCATGAACAAGTATATTATGGCATTTTTAGGCGATGCTGTGGTCACAAGCTGAACAGCAGTGCTGTGAGCTCATGCTGCGTGCGTCAGGCTTGGTAGCTTACTCGATACTGAGGCCCCTAACACCCGGGAGTTTGGCCCACGATTTTTTTTAAAAATGGCGTCTGTTTACAAGAGCCCTGATGAAGGTGTGGTGAACCTCGTGTATCCGCGGGCCGTTTAAATCTTGCGTAGTACTCCAACGCATCATATGATGCGACGCGCAATTTACTGCAAGTCGGTCAAAGCATCATATGATGCGATGCGCAATTGAAGAGTTAAGTCTATATAGCACATGGAAGGAATTAGGTTAAGGATTAGGGATGGGACGGAGGGAAAGAATAGTGCCCAACCACTTGGACGGTCGGGGATTGAACGCCAACCTGCATGAAGTGAGACCGTCGCCCTACTGTCCACCCCAAGTGGTTGGACGAAGTGACCAACATATAGTTGCTCAGAACATATTCTACTATTTACAAAACAATATACTGTGCATTACCACATTACTGTACATTAAAAATTACTTAAAACAAAAAATGAGAAAGATACCCATTACCAGATTAACAAAACTAGAGCAGTCTGTGATAGATCAAATGTGTATTCCCTTTTGAATATGTGAATATTGAATGTGTGAACAAGTACTTTAAGAACCAAGCTATTGTTACAATAATTTTAATAATTCCTTTTGCCAAGGACAGGAAGCCTGTACTGTACTTCTCTAGGATACAACCCAAAAAGAGTTGCGCAACTCTCAGGTACCTATTTACAGTACTGTACTACTAAATGAACAGTGGTATCAAGCTAAAGGAAATATTGTATGCTAAAACATTTCTGTCCCACTCAGGAAATGAACCCGGGATCCTAAATTGTGAGTCGAGGATGTGGACCACAGGCAATGTATTCACCTAGTTGTGCTTGTGGGGGTTGAGCTCTGCCCTTTTGGCCCGCCTCTCAACTGTTAATAGATCACCGGTTACTGGTTACGTGCTTTGGGTTGATCCAGTTTCCCTTCTTCCCTGTTTACGGGTGTGGGTCTCCCAGGTCATCCGCAGGGTTGTTAAGGCTGGCCAGCCTGTGGTCTATACCCGTGCCCATGAAGTTTCTAAGTTTGATGCTCTTGCTGCCGTTTTTGGCAACATGTCCTGGGATGACATTTGGGCGCAGGGATTTTGGTGGTCGAACAGGGTCTTGGCAGCTCGTTTTCTCGTGGATTTTCCTGGGCCAAGTCGGGCCTGTGTCGCTTTGGGTCGGAGGTTGCAGCCAGTTGTCTCGGCTTCGGGTTGAGGAGTGAGCGGCGACCGCCTCTCGGGTAAGTCCCTTTACTTTTCCTCTGTGGGTAGTTAACTTCGGGGAGCCGTAGGGGCTCCCCCAGAAAACCAGCGTTGAATGTAATGAAACGTCATTTTCTGGGTGAGAACTGGAGGCTTCCCGGCATCCCTCCCTTCCCCCCGGACGGCGGTTTTTCGTGTGTTTTGACATCCAGCCTCAGAATTGAAGGGTGGATAGCTGGGTCGGGGTCTGGGGCTCCCCCTTCTCCCTCCAGAGGAGGGGGAAGCTGCGCAGACAGCAGCGGGGCGACGTGCGACGTCATGCTTGTTTGCCCGTTTCTTTTTGGGGAGTTCTATCTACTTGTTCGGCTTTAGGTAGTAATTTTCACCAGAATAGGGGTTTGTTTTGGGATGCTTACCTTTCTGGGTGCCTGACCCGCTCGATGGCAGACATAGAATGCTTCCAACCACACGGGGGTTTCTATAGGCCATTGCTCCCCATGCCTCTCTGAGGGGGCCAAGTTCTGGCTCGTGGTCCCTGGTAGGCCCACAGAACTCCATACACATGACTGATGCCAAGTCTGACATTAACATATCAGCCTGGATAAGCTCGGGGGAGCCGAAGGGGCTCCCCCCCAGAAAAGTAATACTGTATACAGTATATCATGCCATGGGTCTGAAAAAAATCTGTGGTAAAGTTCAACCTAAGAAAATAGTTGTGAGTAGAGGATGTCTCTTCCTCATTAAGAAAATGTGTGCAGTATGAGAAGAACTGCAAGTTTTGCTGAAACGACTCACCCAGATAAAGCTGCAGTAGGCCGTTGCATTAACCTTTTTAATGACTATGTGATGTCTCACTACAGATGAGTGTTAAAACGTAGGGAAAAACAAGTGTCTGTAGACAGGTTCTTAGTGAGACAAACAAGCAGTGAGCCATAACCAGGTCCTAGTGGTATGTCTGTAAAATGAGGGAGAGAGAGTACCCCAGAAATGTCATAGCTGCCTGAAGTTATAATGGAAGAGGACTCCCCTTTAAACACTAACATCTCGCCTCGTCCCCCCTCCTTACCGTCTTCCATACGTTAACACGAGTCCTCAATAAAAGAATGATACAGTATACTGTAGTACAACATATGAGTATTATTCTGTATAAAATGTATTTTAAAGTTAATATTTTTGGGTGTGAGTGAATGGATGAACATTCAATTTACATAATTTCTTATGGGAAAATTTGTTTCGGTTTACACATTTTTGGTTACGAACCGCTTGGAAGGGATTAAATTCGCAAACGAAGGTACCACTAAACTTCAAATGTCCCCACATTCCCCAGAATCGAGCACCCTCCCATCAACCAATTAATGAACAGCCTTGATCTAAACCAAGTCAAGTGGATGGGAATATAAGGTCTTTGATCTACAGCATCACCAGCATTCTTAACACAGCTCAGCCAAAAGCAACACCTCTAATCCGCCTCACCTAGCCGTACAACCACATGCACTTGGTTACAGCCACCACCAGTCGCCATATCTACCACCTACACTCTACAGGTAACGCTTTATGGTGCGTTGTAAAGACACTGCCATACCAAATATAAATCTAATAACCAGACTGTGTTTATTGTCCAAACCTGTCATAACTTTAAAATTCTATGTAATCAGCTTTATGAATATGACATATATACTGTACTGTATATGTTCCAACTGTGGCTAACCCTCTGCCCCAACATGTAGCCAACCACCTGTCCCGGAGGGTGGCTGATTCATTGCCCTGGCCATACACCAACAATAACCACACTATGTGCAGTGGTTTGTTCGAGCACTGATCTCATATTGCCGGTCGTGTGAAAGGAATTTTGTATCGGCACATTTTGGGGGCTTTTCAAATTGATTTGGAGATACAGTAATATACCCATTTGTAGTGGATGGCATTCAGTGCTTGGGTCACCGTGGCAATGGCATTCAATAATATTATTTTTACCCATAAAGATTTTATCAATGTTTGGAACAGAAAGCCTGTTAGGCTTTCGCATACCTAAGAAAAAGAGGAAGAGATGCAGATTGGAACGGGAACGTCGTTCCCTATATAGGCGAAGAAAACGAATCGCGGAACAACTTGAGAGTCGCACCCTGTCTCAAGAACGGCGAAGAAAGTTAGGTAGAGAAATAGAAACAATTGAACTCAAGCTACAAGAATCATACAAAACCTAGGAGAGGCAAAGAGAGCAAAAGGCCATCAGTGAAATAGAGAGAAATCCAAAATATTTTTTCTCCTATGCAAAATCAAGATCAAAAACCACATCTAGAATCGGGCCCCTGCGAAAGGGAGATGGAACTTTCACCGATGACAACAAAGAAATGAGCGAGTTACTGAGGAAGCAGTACGACTCTGTTTTCAGCGAGCCATTAAATGCACTAAGATTGATAACCCAAATGAATTTTTCATGGATATGATACCAACATCAAATCATATATCAGACATCACCCTATCCCCACTGGATTTTGAGGAAGCCATAAACAGTATGCCTATGCACTCTGCACCAGGCCCGGATTCTTGGAACTCCATATTCATCAAGAACTGTAAAAAAAACACTATCACAGGCCCTCCACATTCTGTGGAGACAAAGCCTAGATACTGGCGTTATCCCTGATATACTAAAAACAGCAGAGATAGCACCACTTCATATAGGAGGAAATAAGGCAGAGGCAAAAAATTACAGACCGATAGCACTAACATCGCACATCATAAAAATTTTTGAGAGAGTGCTAAGAAGTAAGATCACAAAATACATGGAATCACAGCATCTCCATAACCCCAGACAACATGGTTTCAGAACGGGGCACTCTTGCCTGTCGCAGTTGCTGGACCACTATGATATGGCATTAGATGCTATGGAAGACAAACAAAACGCTGATGTAATTTACACAGATTTCGCAAAAGCTTTTGATAAATGTGACCATGGTGTTATTGCACATAAAATGCGTTCAAAAGGAATTACCGGAAAAATAGGCAGATGGATCTACAATTTCCTGACTAACAGAACCCAATGTGTAATAGTCAACAAAATAAAATCCAGCCCATCAACCGTGAAGAGCTCAGTCCCCCAGGGTACTGTGCTTGCTCCAGTACTTTTTCTCATCCTCATATCGGACATAGACAAGAACACAACCTATAGCACTGTATCATCCTTTGCAGATGACACTAGGATCTTCATGAGAGTAGGCAACATAGAGAACACGGCAAACCTCCAATCAGATGTAGATCAGGTCTTTCTATGGGCTACAGAAAATAATATGGTGTTTAACGAAGATAAGTTCCAGCTCATGCGCTATGGAAAAAATGAAAATATAAAAACGGAAACCACGTACAAAACTCAGGCAAATCATAACATAGAACGAAAAGGCAATGTAAAGGATCTGGGTGTACTCATGTCGGAAGACCTTACCTTTAAAGAACACAATAAAGTAGCCGTCACAACTGCACGAAAAATGACAGGTTGGATAACAAGAACTTTTCACACTAGAGATGCTATACCGATGATACTTTTCAAAACGCTTGTGCTCTCTAGAGTGGAGTACTGCTGCACAATGACAGCCCCTTTTAAAGCTGGAGAAATTGCTGACCTGGAGAGCGTGCAGAGGTCCTTTACTGCTAGAATCCACTCAGTAAACATCTAAACTATTGGGACCGACTAAAGAGCCTAAATCTGTACTCCCTTGAGCGCAGGCGGGAGAGATACATAATAATTTACACGTGGAAAATATTAGAGGGGCTGGTCCCAAACCTGCACACAGAAATAACATCACATGAGACCAGAAGACATGGCAGGATGTGCAGAATACCCCTGTTGAAAAGCAGAGGTGCAACAGGTACTCTGAGAGAGAACTCTATCAACATCAGAGGCCCGAGACTGTTCAACACGCTTCCGCTACACATAAGGGACATAACTGGCAAACCCCTCACAGTGTTCAAGAGAGAACTGGATAAGCACCTCCAAAGGATACCTGATCAACCAGGCTGTGACTCATACGTCAGGCTGCGAGCAGCCGCGTCCAACAGCCTGGTTGATCAGTCCAGCAACCAGGAGGCCTGGTCGACGACCGGGCCGCGGGGACGCTAAGCCCCGGAAGCACCTCAAGGTAACCTCAAGGCAAGGCTTATCAAGTTATCCCCCCCCCCCCTTCCTCTCTCTGTACACCAACAACTGACCTCTCCCAGGATGCAACCCACAACAGTTGCTTTAACTCCTGGGTACATTTTCTAATGCTAGGTGAACAGAGGCCTCAGGTGCAAAGAAAAATGCCCAACGTTTCACCTTACCCAGGAATTGAACTCGGGATCCCGATTGGTTGTGAGCAGATCGCATTAACAAATGTGCTACAGGTCACCTCTCTAGGTATCTACACCTGTCATTCAACAATTTAAGGACCGTACACCATGTTTTCTCCCGGAAAACAAAGAGAAAATAAATAAATTACTCCACCAGCCCATTATATTTGACAACTAAAAAAATATTTTTCTTTTGATTGTAATAAGAAACTAGAAAAGTCAAATTTTGATTCCAACCATTTGGAATCAAATGGTTGGAATCCATTCCAAAATAGAATTCCATTCCATTTTGGTAGTCTTCGCAAGACCAAAGCCAAATGCCAACGGGCACATAAATCCTCAGCAACCAAGGAAGCCGAAAGGGTAGAACCTGCACGTGCAGCTTCACAAGGCCAACATCCCGAGAAAGCACAGGAGCGAACAATCAACCACTACCTTAAACAGCGCAAATCTTATATACAGTGGCACCTCGACATACGATTGCCCCTACTTACGATAATTTCGAGTTACAATGTAAATTTCATCGAAAAATGCGATTCGACATCCGATGGTGTCGTCGACTTCCGATTTTTGTTGGTACACGTTCGGGTCGACCGAGCGCGTGGTTCCCGGTCACCCTGCCTCAGTTTATTACAGTTGCCCGCTTAGTGACGATCGCGCCTATAAGAAATTCCGCTCTTGTGGTGATTTTTTGCATTTTGAACATTTTAAAGTAATTATTATATATCACGCCATGAGTCCCAGGAAAGTCAGTGGTAAGGCTCAACATATGAGAGCCCATGTAAGAATGACCATAGAGCAGAAGCAAGAGATCATTCGTAAATATGAAGATGGTGTGCGGGTAGGTGAACTGGCTAAGCAGTACAACAGATCTCAGTCAACGATATCCACCATACTGGCTAAGAAAAAGGACATTATGAGTGCTAAAGTGGCAAAAGGCATAACAATAATCATGAAACATAGAACACAAACACTTGAGGATGTTGAACAGTTGTTATTAATTTGGATACACAACAAGGAGTTAGCGGGTGATAGCGTTTCGGAAGCCATCATTTTTGAAAAGGCAAGAAAATTGCATGAAGACCTTTTAAAGAAAACCCCTGGATCGAGTGATGCAGAAGCAAAAGAGTTTAAGGCGAGCAGGGGGATGGTTTGAGAAATTTAGAAAAAGAAGTGGAATTCATAGTGTTGTGAGGCATGGGGAGGCTGCCAGCGCAGACAAACCAGCGGCTGAAAGATTCATTGGCGAATTTAAAGATTTTGTGCAGAGTGAGGCATACCTACCACAACAAGTGTTTAATTGTGACGAGACAGGGCTATTCTGGAAAAGATTGCCAAAGAAAACATACATTACCAAGGAGGAGAAGTCATTGCCTGAACACAAGCCTATGAAAGATCGGTTTACTCTTGTGTTGTGTGGTAATGCGAGTGGGGAAGAAGAAGCAGCTGAGGAAATTTCTTCAGGGGAGGATGTGCCATCCATCTGAAACGACTCACCCAAATCAAGCTGCAGTAGGTCGTTGCCTTAACCTATTCAATGACACTGTGATGCATCATTACAGACAAATGTTAAAACGAAGGGAAAAACAAATGTCTCTTGACAAATTTTTAGTGAGACAAACAAGTATGGAACCACAACCAGGTCCTAGTGGTATTCAGGCAAAACGTAGGAGAGAGTGTACCCCAGAGAAAATATCACTGCCTGATGTGATAATGGAAGGGGACTCCCCTTCCAAACAGTAACAACTCTCCTCCTTCCCCCCCTCATCACCATCTTCCATACGCCATCAAGAACCCTCCATAAAGGTAAGAGAAACTTTGGTACTGTATTGTAATTAGAAAAAACATTGTATTCAGTATAAAATGTATTTGTAAGTTAATATTTTGGAGGGTGGGGAACGGATTAATTCAATTCTCTTTATTTCTTATGGGAAAAATCGCTTCGACTTACGATCCGTCTCTGGGAACGGATTAGCATCGTAAGTCGAGGCCCCATTGTATATGCTTTCAGTGGCAAAACCGAAACCGCGCATGTCATATATACTGTATATGATTTCGTGTCTAGCGCTATAATTTAAACGCCCCGCCTGGGATAGTGGCAGCTATAGTACAGCCACGACCGATAGTTGCCAGAAGCCATCTAGAAAAAAATCCAGGCCAACATTCTTGGGTGTGAGAGCTTCAGTATTGAGCAAGCCACCAAGGTTGGCGCACGCAGCATGAGCTCACAGCACCGCTGTTCAGCTTGTGACCACAGCATCGCCTACAAATGCCATAATATATATGATCATGCTATTATTTAGCGATGATTGTATTATAGAAGACTCCTGACTGTGATAAAACTGACCAGGATTCTGATAATAGCAGGATTGTGGTGATATTTAGCGCTGTGCTCCATGGAGGGAGGAGTAATGGTGTGGGAGGGAGGGTGGTGGCGTCATCTTCTGACTGTGTGTGACCACCTTTTATTGACTGCACTCACCATACCATACCAGCTTAGTGGTTCACTATGGTG
The DNA here is from genome assembly GCA_020271785.1 of Procambarus virginalis. Lineage (NCBI taxonomy): Eukaryota > Metazoa > Arthropoda > Malacostraca > Decapoda > Cambaridae > Procambarus > Procambarus virginalis. The sequence goes on from WNGS01094077.1 coordinate 10,093, forward strand.
AACACAAATGTAGATACTTATATATAACGTGTGTATAGAGTGTGATAACAGCAATAGGAGTAGGTTGGCAGCCGTCATTTTGGTGAGGGAGGTGCGTCGTCTGCACGACTTATCATGTTGTTTACTGGTGACCACTATGGTCTTTGGGCACCATACCAGCTTATTTGTACAGGTATGGTGAATAAAACAGGTAGATACTTATATATAATGTGTGTATATAGCGTAATAACACCACAAACAATATTGTTGGAGGAGAAATATTAGTGTGTCTGGCTTTGAGGGCGGCCGCCACCAGCTGACCAGTGTGAGTAGCTACGTCTTCGTGTCTTTACTCACCATACAAGCTTAGATGTATAGTTATGGTGAACAAAATATGTAAATACTTATATATAACGTCTGTGTATAGTGAATAAATGCACAAACAGTATTGTGGGACGAAAATGAGGGCGAGTGAGGTGTTGAGGGAGGGAGTGGCAATGAGTGGCTGGCTGGTGTGTGGCGGTCACTCCTCCTTGTTTTTTGACTCACAAGACCAACTTAGTAGTTCATTATGGTGAACAAAACATGCAGATACTTATATATAACCTGTATATATAATGTAACAACAGCAAAACTATTTGTTTATTGTTTTATGAACATAATAATTGAATCACTAATATGCACACCATAATTTTGAGTACAGCGATGGTTCACACATTTTATTATATAAATATATCACAATACACTATTGAATAATATTACTGCAAAAAAACTAAGAAAAAATCAGAGACATTGAAGTAATTAGGTAATAATATATTTGTGGCAACAGCCGCTTGACAGCTCGAGCGGAGTAGACTTCGTCTGGCGAAGGCTCTGTCAACGCCCTTTTTTGCCAGACTTCCCTCCCTATTGCAGCTAAAATATGCCACCTACGATTTTTTTTTTATTTTTCCGTGATTAGGGAACAAAAAAACCAGCGTTGAATGTAATGAAACGCCATTTTCTGGGTGAGTCCCGGAGGCTCCCCGAAGCTATCCATGCTGATATGGATACCCTAACTATTTTGCATCAGTCGATGTGGGTGGAGTTCTAGGCCTACCGGGGACCACGAGCCAGAACCTGGCCCCCTCGAGAGGCATGGGGAGCAATGGCCCATAGAAATGCACATGTGATTTGGAGCATTATATTTCTGCCACCGACCGGGACAGGCACCCAGAAAGGTAAGCGCCACAAAACAACCCCTATTCTGGTTAACCACAAAAATTGACAAACGAGTGGACAGAACTCCCCAGGAAAACGAACTAACAAGCATGACGTCACACGAGCCGCGCTGCATGTCTGCGCAGCTTCCCCCTCCCGGGAGGGGGAAGGGGGAGCCCCAGACCCCCGCGCCGGCTATCCACACCCCAGTTCCGAGGCTGGATATCAAAACCGAACAACCGCAAACCGCGACCGGAGGGCGGGAGGGATGCCGGGGAGCCTCCGAGGACTCACCCAGAAAATGGCGTTTCATTACATTCAACGCTGGTTTTCTGGGGGGAGCCCCTACGGCTCCCCGGAGCTACCTCACCAAAGACTACCTAAGAAAACAAGGGGACATACCCGGGAGGCGGTCGGTGAACACTCCTCAACACGAAGTCGAACAACAACCAAAAGGAACCCTCCGGAAAGCAGCAGGCACAACATTCGCCAGAAAAAAGGAGAACGGCCACAGACGAAGAAAACTATGACCAAGATCATAGAAGCCAAGAAACCACTGCGCCTGAGAAGAGCATGAAGCACTGCCACACGACCCCCAGAGGCCAATGCCAAAGATAGCCGAGGCAAAGCAAACCTGGCCCCGAGGAGCCACAACCACCAAGGAGAAGAAAACAGGAGAAACCCTGTCCAAAGACCTGGACGGCACAGGCAGTGCAGAAACAGGCCGGAGGTGAAACAATGCACAATACAGCCTGCGAAACGGCACAGAAGGAACATCGAACCGAAAGCTAGCAGCAGAAACCAAGGTGCAAGACCAGGAACAGTCCAAGCGCCTCTACACCTTCTGCAAGCCAATCCTATGACAGCCCCAGGGGAAAAGAAAACGCAGGACCAAAACCAAAATGCCACAAGCGTGCAGGCCACCACCACAAGTGCAGCCGACAGGGAAGGAACCTGCATAAGGAGCCGCCCCGCACCAACCCCGGCAGAAGGGCAGGAGCGAAGACTCAGTAAAAAGAGCAAAATCGCCCACAGGAAAACGAGGAGCGCCGAGACAGCGCGAAGAGGAGATATATGCACAAAGAACCAGAAGGCCAAACATCCAGAAACTGCCGGGAAGAGGACCCACAAGCCGGACCGAGGGAAGCTCAACCGAATGACGACAGACGTACCAGAAAAAGGGAAAGAGCTGACTGGGGTTAGAAGACACAGAATTGCTCTTTCCCACTCTCATTATTCCTGCCCTGTCATTCTCCGCCGCACACGTAAATGTACGTTTACAGGAGAGTGAAGGAGGAGGAGGGGCCCACTGGGAAGTGTGTCAAGGAAAACCCAGCACAAAGACGCCGCCAGAGTAGCAGGCGCCGGCCCGTCAACGAGAGGAGCAGCAGTGGCATCGCCTGCTGCATTCTCTCTATGGTGTGGGTGCCAGAAGCCACGGAGCGACCGGGGACAAGGAAGAAGATGTCGTTGACGGGTGTCACAAGCCCAAACAGATGACCAATGCAGTATACGGCGCTAGACTGACCTGCGCCGGTCGGACTGACTGACATGTCAACGTCACACAGTGGGTGTTGAACTCCCCCTCTGTTTATCTGCTTTCTCCTTTCCCACGGCAATTGGGTGCAGCTACCAAGGCTAACCC
>WNGS01094091.1:0-12736 GCA_020271785.1 Procambarus virginalis
AACTGGTGCCGCGCATGCGCCAGGGACCGCCCGGCGCTGGTGCCGCGCATGCGCCAGGGACCGCCCGGCGCTGAAGTCACAGTAGGAGACAGTAAGAGAGAGAGAGAGACGTCGTAGCAGGAGATTGTGAGAGAGGCTGTAAGTGTGCGTGAGACATCGTGGGAGACACAGTTGGTGGAGAGAGAGAGAGAGAGAAGATGAGAGAGTATAGATGTTAGGTCAGGTCCCGCAGGTACACTGACCAACAGCAGTACCGTGAGCGGTACAGCTGAACGGTACAGCACCCCACATGTCACCAACACTCTCAGAAGGCTCGCCACTCTCGGGGTCACACACAGGAAAGATCCATGGATATAAAACACAATATTCAAAAGGGACACGATAACTTAGCAGGGACATAAACATAACCCAAACATTGAACAACCAGCCAACTACGACTACTACAACTATTGCACTACAATTACTGTGATCATTAGTGGTTATTTGTGCCACATATTCTGGTGTATCTAACACTGCTGCCACCACCACCACCACCACCATTGTCTTCCACTATACCGTCCAGGACATGACTTATAAATTATAAACTCCAACAAAATAATATGTATATAAGTGTATATACGTATTTAAGTGTATATATACGTATATACGTATACACTAAGTATATAAGTGTATGTATACTTTAGACTTGTATCGAGGTAACAACGCCCCCCCCCCCACCCCACTACAGGTCAAACTACTGACCTTTGCCAGGATGCAACAGTGCAACAGTTGCCTAACTCCCAGGTACTTATTTATTGCTAGGTGAATAGGTGCATTAGGGCATTAGGTGAAAGGAAACGTGCCAAACCATTTCTGCCCCGCCTAGGAATCGAACCTGGGATCCCCGATTGTGAGTCGAGATCGATAGCAATTGTACTACTAAACTTAGGCTTCAACACTGACATCTGTCAAGAAACTAATCTTCAAATTGACAACTTCCTGAACAGTGTGAACTCCTGTATGTATACATCACAACACCGAGCGTTCTCCAGTATGCTGAGGGCCCCCGTCATGTGGAGAGTATATAGGGACTATGAGAACACTCTCCAGTATGCTGAGGGCCCCGTCATGTGGAGAGTATATAGGGACTATGAGAACACTCTCCAGTATGCTGAGGGCCCCGTCATGTGGAGAGTATATAGGGACTATGACCCTTGTGGCCTGCTCACCGACACGATCATGACCGCTGGGGCTGGCAGCACAGCTCCACCACCAACACTTTACGGACAATGAAACCTTTACGGACCCTTAGAGATTCACTCGTGATATCAAGTGAAAGTTAGTTTTAAAGAGTACGCACGCCATAGAGCTTCCTGAGACCTGTCTTAACTCTACGCCTCTACAACACTCTCCTATTCTTACCCCTCAAGTAACTGACACAAGTCTCTAGCTCCTGGGCTCCACGCTCCGATGTACCCACATAATTCAGTGGCATCTCTTCATAAATTTGGTACAACTGTATGATAAATCAAGTTCTAACTGCATGCTAGACCTCAGAAGCCACTGTTCTACTTGACTGTGCGTGTTGGTAGTCACCTCCTCAGACAATGTGGCCATGAAATGTTTGCTGGAAGCCGTGGTGGCCAACACCAGGACAACACACACACACACACAGCCGCTCGGGTCCCCTTCAACACAGCTCTTGGATCTCTATCCTTCTCTAATATACTCAAACAAGAATTTTTTGGCTGTATTATTTTACGTTTTGCGGGAAATGCTTTGCGTAATGGAGGCTTTATTAGTGTGTGTAACTCCTCTTGTTGTGGGTTACTCTTATCTTTGTACACATATTCTTCTGAATAAACATTATTATTATTATTATTATTATTATTATTATTATTATTACACGGAGAGTAATCACTATGATGTAAAGTAACAATGAGAAAATCCGTAGGAGCCGTGATGAGGATTCGAACCTATGCGGTGGGCGTTCCCTGGCACACGCCCCAGACAACCAGGCCTCGATATGGTCCAAAGGAATGCAACCTGAAGTTCTACTGAACACACAAGGGTTCTGAGCCAGAGTAAAAGCGGGGGGGGGGGGGACTGTGTGAAAATCCAATTCCGGCTTCAGTGGAAGCCTCAGGAAACCCTCGTGTGTTCAGTAGAACTCCAGGTTGTAATCTTTTTACCATGTCGAGACCTGGTAGTTTGGGGTGCGTGTTTGGGAACACCCACCGCATGGGTTCGAATCCTCATCACGGCTCTTACGGATTTTCTCATTAATATTATTATTATTATCATTATAAGAATAACATAGTCTCGTGTACACAATTAGGTCTATATCGTTTTAATCAACAATATCAAATACATCTGAGAACAGTTATAATCTTAACATATGGAACTTGACACTTAAAGTCGTGTACAATATGGCAACATGTCTCAGAACATTGTTAACGAGGCCATTATAGGGGTCATTTGATGAACCAAATGATTGGTTCATCAATCATGAACTAATCAGAGCTATCCTGGGTAGAGCAGTGGTGGCTCTACCCAGGAGACGACCAGTGGTGGCTCTACCCAGGAGAGACGACCAGTGGTGGCTCTACCCAGGAGAGACGACCAGTGGTGGCTCTACCCAGGAGACGACCAGTGGTGGCTCTACCCAGGAGACGACCAGTGGTGGCTCTACCCAGGAGAGACGACCAGTGGTGGCTCTACCCAGTAGACGACCAGTGGTGGCTCTACACAGGAGAGGCGACCAGTGGTGGCTCTACCCAGGAGACGACCAGTGGTGGCTCTACCCAGGAGACACGACCAGTGGTGGCTCTACCCAGGAGACACGACCAGTGGTGGCTCTACACAGGAGACGATCAGTGGTGGCTCTACACAGGAGACACGACCAGTGGTGGCTCTACCCAGGAGAGACGACCAGTGGTGGCTCTACCCAGGAGAGACGACCAGTGGTGGCTCTACACAGGAGAGGCGACCAGTGGAGGCTCTACCCAGGAGAGACGACCAGTGGTGGCTCTACACAGGAGAGACGACCAGTGGTGGCTCTACACAGGAGAGACGACCAGTGGTGGCTCTACACAGGAGAGGCGACCAGTGGTGGCTCTACACAGGAGAGGCGACCAGTGGTGGCTCTACACAGGACAGACGACCAGTGGTGGCTCCACACAGGAGACGACCAGTGGTGGCTCTACACAGGACCTGTTGGAGCTGGATGTGAGAAAAGCTGTTGGGCCGGATGGAATCTCACCGCGGGTATTGAAAGAGTGTGCAGGAGCACTTTGCTTGCCACTCTCCATAGTGTATAGTAGGTCACTGGAAACGGGAGACCTACCAGAAATATGGAAGACAGCTAATATAGTACAAATTTCAAAAGGGTGACAGACAAGAGGCACTGAACTACATGCCAGTGTCCTTAACTTGTATACCATGCAAGGTGATGGAGAAGATTGTGAGAAAAAACCTGGTAACACATCTGGAGAGAAGAGACTTCGTGACAACTCATCAACATGGGTTCAGGGAGGGTAAATCTTGCCTAACAGGCTTGATAGAATTCTACGATCAGGTGACAAAGATTAAGCAAGAAAGAGAAGGATGGGCGGACTGCATTTTTTTGGACTGTCGGAAAGCCTTTGACACAGTACCCCATAAAAGGTTGATGCATAAGCTGGAGAAACAGGCAGGAGTAACTGGTAGGGCGCTCCAGTGGATAAGGGAGTACCTAAGCAATAGGAAGCAGAGAGTTATAGTGAGGGGTGAGACCTCAGAATGGCGTGAAGTCACCAGTGGAGTCCCACAGGGCTCTGTGCTTGGACCTATCCTGTTTCTGATATACGTAAATGATCTCCCAGAGGGTATAGACTCATTCCTCTCAATGTTTGCTGACGACGCCAAAATTATGAGAAGGATTAAGACAGAGGAGGACAGTTTGAGGCTTCAAGAAGACCTGGACAAGCTGCAGGAATGGTCGAACAAATGGCTGTTAGAGTTTAACCCAAGCAAATGTAATGTTATGAAGATAGGGGTAGGAAGCAGGAGACCAGATACAAGGTATCACTTGGGAGATGAAATACTTCAAGAGTCAGAGAGAGAGAGAAAGACCTGGGGGTTGATATCACGCCAGACCTGTCCCCTGAAGCTCATATCAAGAGGATAACATCAGCAGCATATGCCAGGTTGGCTAACATAAGAACGGCCTTTAGAAACTTGTGTAAGGAATCTTTCAGAACATTATATACCACATGTCAGACCAATCCTGGAGTATGCGGCTCCAGCATGGAGTCCATATCTAGTCAAGCATAAGATTAAACTGGAAAAGGTTCAAAGGTTTGCCACCAGACTAGTACCCGAGCTGAGAGGTATGAGCTACGAGGAGAGACTACGGGAATTGAACCTCATTTCGTTGGAAGAGAGAAGAGTTAGGGGGACATGATCACCACATTCAAGATTCTCAAGGAATCGACAGGGTTGATAAAGACAGGCTATTTAACACAAGGGGCACACGCACTAGGGGACACAGGTGGAAACTGAGTGCCCAAATGAGCCACAGAGATATTAGAAAGAACTTTTTTAGTGTCAGAGTGGTTGAAAAATGGAATGCATTAGGAAGTAATGTGGTGGAGGCTGACTCCATACACAGTTTCAAGTGTAGATATGATAGAGCCCAGTAGGCTCAGGAACTTGTACACCTGTTGATTGACGGTTGAGAGGCGGGACCAAAGAGCCAGAGCTCAACCCCCGCAAGCACAACTAGGTGAGTACAACTACGTGAGTACAGGAGACGACCAGTGGTGGCTCTGGATCTATCTTGAGGTTATCTTGAGATGATTTCGGGGCTTTTAGTGTCCCCGCGGCCCGGTCCTCGACCAGGCCTCCACCCCCAGGAAGCAGCCCGTGACAGCTGACTAACACCCAGGTACCTATTTTACTGCTAGGTAACAGGGGCATAGGGTGAAAGAAACTCTGCCCATTGTTTCTCGCCGGCGCCCGGGATCGAACCCGGAACACAGGATCACAAGCCCAGCATGCTGTCCGCTCGGCCGACCGGCTCCCCACTAAACTCTACACAGGACAGACGACCAGTGGTGGCTCTACACAGCAGAGAGGCGACCAGTGGTGGCTCTACACAGGAGACGACCAGTGGTGGCTCTACACAGGACAGACGACCAGTGGTGGCTCTACACAGGACAGACGACCAGTGGTGGCTCTACACAGGAGACGACCAGTGGTGGCTCTACACAGGAGACGACCAGTGGTGGCTCTACCCAGGAGACGACCAGTTGTGGCTCTACACAGGAGACACGACCAGTGGTGGCTCTACCCAGGAGACACGACCAGTGGTGGCTCTACCCAGGAGACGACCAGTGGTGGCTCTACCCAGGAGAGACGACCAGTGGTGGCTCTACCCAGGAGAGGCGACCAGTGGTGGCTCTACACAGGAGACGACCAGTGGTGGCTCTACCCAGGAGAGACGACCAGTGGTGGCTCTACACAGGAGAGAGACGACCAGTGGTGGCTCTACACAGGAGAGGCGACCAGTGGTGGCTCAGGACAGGAGAGAGACGACCAGTGGTGGCTCTACACAGGAGACGACCAGTGGTGGCTCTACACAGGAGGTAATGAAGATAGGGGTATGAAGCAGGAGACCAGATACAAGGTATCATTTGGGAGATGAAATACTTCAAGAGTCAGAGAGAGAGAAAGACCTGGGGGTTGATATCACGCCAGACCTGTCCCCTGAAGCTCATATCAAGAGGATAACATCAGCAGCATATGCCAGGTTGGCTAACATAAGAACGGCCTTTAGAAACTTGTGTAAGGAATCTTTCAGAACATTATATACCACATATGTCAGACCAATCCTGGAGTATGCGGCTCCAGCATGGAGTCCCTATCTAGTCAAGCATAAGACTAAACTGGAGAAGGTTCAAAGGTTTGCCACCAGACTAGTACCCGAGCTGAGAGGTATGAGCTACGAGGAGCGACTGCAGGAGTTAAACCTCACTTCGTTGGAAGACAGAAGAGTCAGGGGGGACATGATCACCACATTCAAGATTCTCAGGAGAATCGACAGGGTTCATAAAGACAGGCTGTTTAACACAAGGGGCACACGCACTAGGGGACACAGGTGGAAACTGAGTGCCCAAATGAGCCACAGAGATATTAGAAAGAACTTTTTTAGTGTCAGAGTGGTTGACAAATGGAATGCATTAGGAAGCGATGTGGTGGAGGCTGACTTTCACAGTTTCAAGTGTAGATATGATAGAGCCCATTAAACTCAGGAAACTGTACACCTGTTGATTGACGGTTGAGAGGCGGGACCAAAGAGCCAGAGCTCAACCCCCGCAAGCACAACTAGGTGAGTACAACTAGGTGAGTACAGGACAGACGACCAGTGGTGGCTCTACACAGGACAGACGACCAGTGGTGGCTCTACACAGGACAGACGACCAGTGGTGGCTCTACACAGGACAGACGACCAGTGGTGGCTCTACACAGGACAGACGACCAGTGGTGGCTCTACACAGGACAGACGACCAGTGGTGGCTCTACACAGGACAGACGACCAGTGGTGGCTCTACACAGGACAGACTACCAGTAGTGGCTCTACCCAGGAGAGACGACCAGTGGTGGCTCTACACAGGAGAGGCGACCAGTGGTGGCTCTACACAGGAGAGACGACCAGTGGTGGCTCTACACAGGAGAGGCGACCAGTGGTGGCTCTACACAGGAGAGGCGACCAGTGGTGGCTCTACACAGGAGAGACTACCAGTGGTGGCTCTACACAGGAGACGACCAGTGGTGGCTCTACACAGGAGATGACCAGTGGTGGCTCTACACAGGAGAGGCGATCAGTGGTGGCTCTACCCAGGAGAGACGACCAGTGGTGGCTCTACACAGGAGAGGCGACCAGTGGTGGCTCTACACAGGAGACGACCAGTGGTGGCTCTACCCAGGAGACGACCAGTGGTGGCTCTACCCAGGAGAGACGACCAGTGGTGGCTCTACCCAGGAGAGACACGACCAGTGGTGGCTCTACCCAGGAGACACGACCAGTGGTGGCTCTACACAGGAGAGGCGACCAGTGGTGGCTCTACCCAGGAGAGACACGACCAGTGGTGGCTCTACCGAGGAGACACGACCAGTGGTGGCTCTACCCAGGAGAGACACGACCAGTGGTGGCTCTACACAGGAGAGACGACCAGTGGTGGCTCTACCCAGGAGAGACGACCAGTGGTGGCTCTACCCAGGAGAGACACGACCAGTGGTGGCTCTACCCAGGAGACACGACCAGTGGTGGCTCTACCCAGGAGACACGACCAGTGGTGGCTCTACCCAGGAGAGACGACCAGTGGTGGCTCTACCCAGGAGAGACACGACCAGTGGTGGCTCTACCCAGGAGACGACCAGTGGTGGCTCTACCCAGGAGAGACGACCAGTGGTGGCTCTACCCAGGAGAGACACGACCAGTGGTGGCTCTACCCAGGAGACACGACCAGTGGTGGCTCTACACAGGAGAGGCGACCAGTGGTGGCTCTACCCAGGAGAGACGACCAGTGGTGGCTCTACCCAGGAGAGACACGACCAGTGGTGGCTCTACCCAGGAGACACGACCAGTGGTGGCTCTACACAGGAGAGGCGACCAGTGGTGGCTCTACCCAGGAGAGACGACCAGTGGTGGCTCTACCCAGGAGACACGACCAGTAGTGGCTCTACACAGGAGAGGCGACCAGTGGTGGCTCTACCCAGGAGAGACGACCAGTGGTGGCTCTACCCAGGAGAGACGACCAGTGGTGGCTCTACCCAGGAGAGGCGACCAGTGGTGGCTCTACCCAGGAGAGGCGACCAGTGGTGGCTCTACCCAGGAGAGGCGACCAGTGGTGGCTCTACACACCAGTTCCTGTGTAAATATCAAACTATAATATATTAACTTCTTTGAATTGCTGTCTTGACAATTATTATAATTGTGTTAACTCTCATATTATTGTCAGACCTCAACGTGTGCCACGATCACTGTTATTTAATACTTTGGCTAAGGTTAAGAGGAGAGCTTCCGTCAAGCAGCTGTTGAGCCCAGCTGACTAGCAGCTGTTGAGCCCAGCTGACTAGCAGCTGTTGAGCCCAGCTGACTAGCAGCTGTTGAGCCCAGCTGACTAGCAGCTGTTGAGACCAGCTGACTAGCAGCTGTTGAGACCAGCTGACTAGCAGCTGTTGAGACCAGCTGACTAGCAGCTGTTGAGCCCAGCTGACTAGCAGCAGTTGAGCCCAGCTGACTAGCAGCAGTTGAGCCCAGCTGAGTAGCAGCAGTTGAGCCCAGCTGACTAGCAGCTGTTGAGACCAGCTGACTAGCAGCAGTTGAGCCCAGCTGACTAGCAGCTGTTGAGACCAGCTGACTAGCAGCTGTTGAGCCCAGCTGACTAGCAGCTGTTGAGCCCAGCTGACTAGCAGCTGTTGAGACCAGCTGACTAGCAGCAGTTGAGCCCAGCTGACTAGCAGCTGTTGAGACCAGCTGACTAGCAGCAGTTGAGCCCAGCTGACTAGCAGCAGTTGAGCCCAGCTGACTAGCAGCTGTTGAGCCCAGCTGACTAGCAGCAGTTGAGCCCAGCTGACTAGCAGCTGTTGAGACCAGCTGACTAGCAGCAGTTGAGCCCAGCTGACTAGCAGTAGCACGTACACAGAGGACAACAAAGAAATTAATGAAATTCTAAGAAGCCAGTATGAGGCTATGTTTAGCACACCAATAAACAACATGAAAGTTGATCGCCCAGACAGCTTCTTTATGAATGACATTCAAGCTGCAGATAATATAACGGATATTACCACAAACTCGGAAGATTTTGAAAGAGAAATTGGCAATATGCCCATGCACTCAGCTCCTGGGCCTGACTCATGGAATTCAATATTCATAAAGAAATGTAAAGTACCAGTAGCGAGAGCACTCAGCGTAATATGGAGAAAGAGCCTGGATACAGGGGAGATACCAGCAGCACTTAAATCTGCAGATATAGCTCCGTTGCACAAGGGGGGGAGTAAAGCCTTGGCAAAAAATTATAGGCCAGTTGCACTAACATCACACATAATAAAAGTTTTTGAAAGAGTGATTAGGAATCAAATTTCTAGTTTTATGGAAAATAATGAGGTTACACAACCCAGGACAACATGTATTTAGAGCGGGAAGATCCTGTCTGTCACAGTTACTCAACCACTATGACAAAATCACAGAAGCTCTAGAAGAAAAGCAAAATGCAGATGTTGTATACACAGACTTGCAAAGGCATTCGACAAATGTGACCATGGAGTGATTGCACACAAAATGAGGTCAATGGGAATAACTGGTAAAGTAGGACGCTAGATATTCAATTTCCTGTCGAACAGAACACAAAGAGTAACAGTTAATCAAATCAAATCAAATCCAAGCGCAGTTAAAAGCTCTGTAGCTCAAGGTACAGTCCTTGCATCACTACTGTTCCTTATTCTCACATAAGATATAGATAAAAATACAAGTCACAGCTTCGTGTCGTCCTTTGCAGATGCCACAAAAATCAGCATGATAATTACCTCTTCTGAAGACATGGAAAAATTACAAGCAGATATCAACAAAGTTTTCGATTGGGCAGCAGAAAATAACATGATGTTTAACAGCGATAAATTCCAGGTACTCAGGTACGGCAAAAATGAGGATCTGAAACATAATACAGGGTACAAAACACAATCGAATCTGCCCATAATAGGTAAACAGCATGTCAAGGATTTGGGAATAATGATGTCCGACGATCTAACGTTTAGGGAGCATAACCAAGCAAATATTGCGTCAGCCAGAAAAATGATCGGATGGATTACGAGAACTTTCAAATCCAGGGATCCCATCACGACGGTTGTACTCTTCAAGTCCCTTGTGTTGTCTCGTTTGAGTACTGCTCAGTACTCACTTCCCCCTTCAGAGCAGGAGATGTTGCTGAAATATAGGGAATACAGAGAACATATACGGCATACATAGACGCGATAAAACACCTAAATTATTGGGATCGTCTCAAAGCTCTCCAAATGTACTCACAAGAAAGGAGACGGGAGAGGTACCAAATAATATACACGTGGAAAATACTGGAGGGCCAGGTCCCTAATCTACACAGTAAAATAACAACATACTGGATTGACCGATATGGAAGAAAATGCAGAATAGAACCAGTGAAGAGCAGAGGTGCCATAGGCACTATCAGAGAACACTGTATAAACATCAGAGGTCCACGACCGCAGGAGACTGTTCAACACCCATAATCACCACAGGAGACTGTTCAACACCCATAATCACCACAGGAGACTGTTCAACACCCATAACGACCACAGGAGACTGTTCAACACCCATAACCACCACAGGAGACTGTTCAACACCCATAATCACCACAGGAGACTGTTCAACACCCATAACCACCACAGGAGACTGTTCAACACCCATAACCACCACAGGAGACTGTTCAACACCCATAACCACCACAGGAGACTGTTCAACACCCATAACCACCACAGGAGACTGTTCAACACCCATAACCACCACAGGAGACTGTTCAACACCCATAACCACCACAGGAGACTGTTCAACACCCATAACGACAGCAGGAGACTGTTCAACACAAGACACAGCAGCCTTCACAACGACCCATTGGAACTGTTCCGTCGACGAAGGTGTGGGAACGACCGCTCTATAGATTATCTGTTAGAAGGAACACGAGGAACGCGCCGTGTCCCTGCAGCAACGTACTCAGTAGCAGCGGGAGCGGCGTCAAGTAACGCGCCATACAACCCTCGGGAGCAAGTAACGAGCTGCATGATGCAATGCAAGGGGAAGGTTACGACCATAAGTGCAAAATTGAGCTACCAGAGAAGCTTTCAAGTGGAGTGGTCTTGGTGAGTCCCGCCTGGTGAGGTCCAGTCCCGTGGGTCTGGTCGCGTCCTGCTGGTCAGCCCATGGATGGTGACCTCTCCTGGGTCACGTGTGGTGGTCATGAGTGCTGGTGAGTACTGGTGGTGTCTGGGTCATGAGTACTGGTGGCCAGCTGACCCCAAGGGCCTGGCCTTCAGGCTGACCCCAAGGGCCTGGCCTTCAAGCTGACCCCAAGGGCCTGGCCTTCAGGCTGACCCCAAGGGCCTGGCATACAGGCTGACCCCAAGGGCCTGGCCTACAGGCTGACCCTGGAGGCCAGGGGGCCCGGTCACCATCCTGGAAAGGATAGACAAACACATTTTATCCTGTACATTTGGATGAAAAATGTATATTTGTTTACCTTTTCATTTTTACTCATGCCCTCCATGTCTTTGTTTTTCTTCTGTATATGTCAGTCTTAAATGTTGACCAGACCACACACTAGAAAGTGAAGGGACGACGACGTTGCGGTCCGTCCTGGACCATTCTCAAGTCGATTGTGATGATTGAAGGAGAAGGCAATAAATAGGCAGAAGAGAGTTGAGAAGAAGAAAATCTTAGAGGAAGAGAAAGACCTGATTTTCACCCAAAACGTAGAAGACATCGAGAATTTGGAACATGAAATACCTCTAGGGGCCAGTGATCATTTGTCCTAGTCTTTGACTACATGATGGAACTCAAACTTGTGACCATGGGACAAGAGGTCTGGGAAAGGAGAGTTGACTACAGGAAAGGGGACTACAGGAAGATAAGGGACTACCTGGGAGAAGTGCAGTGGGGAGAAAAAAATTAGAGGAAAAACAGTCCAAGATATGATGGACCTAGTCACACGGAAATGCCAGGAGGCCGAAGAGAGATTTATTTCAACAGTAAAGGAAAAAAGTAAGAGGGAATATTAAACCCATGGTTTAATAGACAGTGTCAAGAAGCAAAAATGAGAAGTAGGAGGGAGTGGAGGAAGTGCAGAAGACAAAGGACAGAGGACAACAGGATCAGATGCAACATAACTAGGAACAATTACATTAACATAAGAAGAGCAACGGAAAGTAACTATGAGAACGATATTGCGATCAAAGCGAAAAAGCAACCTAAATTACTACACAGCCATATAAGAAGAAAATGTCGGTGAACGACCAAGTGACAAGGTTAAGGAAAACAGAGGGGGCATATACTGAAAGTGACAAGGAAATCTGCGAGGCACTGAATGCCAGTTTTTCCATGGGGAGTTCACAGCCGAGCCTGAGCAGCTCCATTGTTAGAAGGGATTACCCTAGATGAAAGACTATCAGATATACAGGTGACAGCAGAGGAGGTAATGAAACAGTTGACAACGGATGCAGCTAAAGTGGTTGGACCAAACAAAGTATCACCGTGGATACTAAAAGAGGCAGTGCAGGCTCTCAGCGTGCCTCTGGCAATGATCTTAAAGAGTCACTTATGTCGGGAGAATTTACCCAATTGCTGGAAGAGGACAAATGTCGTTCCGATTTTCAAGAAAGGGGATAGGGAGGAGGCACTTAACTATAGACCTGTATCACTGACAAACGTACCATGTAAAATACTTGAAAGAATAATTAGGCAAAGACTGGTTGCACACATAGAGAACATTAGGTTTGTAAACAAAACATCAACATGGGTTCTGGAAAAGGAAAATTGCTAACAAATCTTTTGGAATTCTATGATAAAATAACGAGGATAAGGCAGGACAGAGATGGTGGGCAGACTGCAATTTCTGGACTGCCAAAAAGCCTTTAATACAGACACATGAGACTGCTGTTCAAACTTGAGAGGCAGGCGGGGGTGAGAGGAAAGGTCCTAGCATGGGTA
>WNGS01094111.1:0-33295 GCA_020271785.1 Procambarus virginalis
CTGAGTTCAAACTGTACAGTGATATCCTGGCGATTAGCCTAATATCACAATATTGTTGTATCTATATAATCTATTCTTGAACAAGACTCTAGTATAATACGTATTGCCATTGTATGTTTGATATACCTATACATATTATGTATCATTAACAAATGTATGCTCCATGTATTTGTGGAGATATTGAAGTAGAGTAATTGGCAGAAGCCTAATGTCCTGGACCTAGATTCAGGAAGCTCCGTGTATTCTTCGTAAGTGGGTTTGCTACGAAGGTTCCTAAGGTGCCCTAAGAAGATGCTTAGGTGGAATTCAATAAGGTGCACTTAGGAAGACATTTGTTGGTTCACCTGCGTGCCGATAGAGGTCACTACTGTGTTTCGTTTGGCCAATCAGAGAGCAGCAACATTCTTCATATTGAAGATTTAGCGCTGGCTTATCGGAGCTCTACTGCCTCCTATTTACGTCGAATTTTCTTATAAAATTAGTATATTTCGAAGTAAAACAATGTTTTTTCAACTTCTACAGCCAGCACCGACATTGTAGTAAACAAATATGTTACATGTGTGTTTACCTACGTAATTCTAAGAGATACTGTGTAGCTGTCCTTGTTGCTCGGAAGATGCCGCTGACAATTATTGTATATATTTACTGAATTTACCCAAGGGCCACTAACTATGTAGTGGCCTCGAAGAGGACAGAAAGCTGGCGGCTTGTTAAAGGGCCAGCCAATTGTCTTAATGATATTTTTGAGCTGGAATTTGGCATTTACGGCTTCAGCGGGTAGGTGGTTCCATGGGTTTATAGCCCTCTTGGTGGAAAAAAAACATCTGTTTTCAGTCCTACTTGAGAGAACATACTCTCCAACACTATATCTGTGATTGCCCTGTTATCAGTGACTTCATACCAAATGGTATGAGGTATTTTGAGCTCTGTAATTACTTCATACACTCAGGAATATTGGAAGATATTCTTGTGCTGCACCCAGATTTTGCCAGTGGAGGCCAATAGATCAGCATTAAGTATTTTGTTCTCTCCTAATTCCATGTATGACTAGCCATCCTGTGAGGTGAGGATGTTGGATGAGCTTGTAGCTGGTTTTTGATCTACACTGTGTGGTCCTTCATACAGAATAGGGAAGCAGCACATTGCTGTGTATACCTAAACATGTTTAAAAATACATTGTTTGAGAGGAGTCTTGTAGAAACTGGTAAGAGTAATTATAATATAATGTTTCCATGATTCAGTGCTTACCTCTTGTGAAAATTGAGAAGAGTTGTTTAGTCAGAGTTGATTTATTTTTTGTATTGAGGCTGGTATTTTCTAAATTGATTCCATGTACAGTATGTCTAACCATCCTGTGAGATGGGAGTATTAGATAAACTTATAGCTAGTTTTGTATCTACACTGTGTAATATTCCATATAGAATAGGGAAGCAGCACATTGCTGTGTATACCTAATCTTCTTAATAAAAAAATCAGTGATAAAGATTTTAAATTATAGTTTGTATTATTACAAATACAGTACTGTATTATCCTTATTAAATCATGTTGACAATGGATCATTAAGATCTCATGTTGATATGTAATAGTCATATTTCTTTTGAACTGCTAATCCATGCTAATCATTCATTAAATTGTGCATTATGTCTCAATTTTTCACTTCCTTGGATATACTGTACAGTATAAAAAGATAGGATAAAAATAAACCAGTAATATTTCTTTCATTATATTTTT
Organism: Procambarus virginalis; assembly: GCA_020271785.1. NCBI lineage: Eukaryota > Metazoa > Arthropoda > Malacostraca > Decapoda > Cambaridae > Procambarus > Procambarus virginalis. The sequence continues at coordinate 1,732 of WNGS01094111.1, forward strand.
CATTTAAATAACTGCATCAATATTTTACAGCTGACAGGATTTGTTTTACCATACAGGTGCATTATATGTTAAAAAAAAATTGGTTTATTGTTACACACAATGGTGCTACATAGCCTTCCCAGCTTGGTGCCTTCTTTTAATACTTACTGATTAAAAAATAAAAAATAAATACATTTTATTCAGGAAAAGTGCATACAGTTGATTTACAAACATAATGTTGGATCCCTTGGTTCCCTTGATAATGCTGACATAATGTTAACATTATCACTTGATAATGATAACATAATGTTGGATCCCTGGGTCCCTTGATTTGTAGAGCACTTCTAGTTTGGTTACACACAGCCAAATTATGTAACAGGAAGAGGTCTTGGATGCAAATTTGTTCCATGCTAAATGTAGAGGAATCAGCTGAGTATTCCTCATATAAAATAAGTTGACTCAGTTTATAAGGTAAATAAAATAAGCATTTCTCAAATAAGTAGCTGCCTCAACTCACTGCCTTACTGCTACATAGCTGTCATGTTCACAGAAAATGGTACCATCCGTTTTCTATGTGCGGCGGCTGGACGCCACTGAGAGAAGGTAAACAAAGCACAGGACGCCTGCCAAGCTTGGGAGCCATAGTCATGTAATCGTTTATTATTATTAAAGTCAGTAACCAGGAATGACTTTACATCAACCTTACTACCAAGACTATCTCAGCTATACACCAGACACCACATTGGCGACGAGGATGAACTGGGAACGCAGGTATTTTGTTCAACAAAACACAAGGAAGGAGCATGCTGTCTCGCCCAGAGGAAGGAGAAGCTGTCTGTGAGCACCATACCCGATGCTGTATGCAACCCCATGCTGTGTGCTGACTGTTGCTGTGTGCTGATCGTTGCTGTGTGCTGGCCGTTGCTGTGTGCTGGCCAATGCTGTGTGCTACCCAAGCTGTGCTGAGTGTTGCTGTGAGAGGAATCTGCCGACGCTGTGTACGAAACGACGCTTTGATGCAGTGTACAAAACCCGATGTTTTGGTTACGAAACGACGCTCCGTGCTACAAAATTCTTCACGCTGTGAACCAACTGCTGCCTACTGCTGCCAACTGCTGCCTACTGCTGCCAACTGCTGCCAATTGCTGTACCAACTGCTAACAACTGCTGTGTTGCTGTGAGTAGGAACAACACATGTACACAAGGGCTAGGTAAGAAGTCAGTTGCTGCTGTGTTGTGCACTGTTGTGAACTTTTGCATTAAAATGCTTGTGTGCTTTGCAAAATTAAAGTAATTACAGTGAATTCTTAAATAACATATACAGTGCAGTAAGTGTTATATATTCTGAGGAACATTTTAAGTGATAAGTTTAAATTTATTCAGTAAAAATGGCAAATATACCTCAGTTTCCTGCATTTGATCCTGACTGTGACCAGACAAACCTGTCACAGAGGTGGGTCAAATGGCTTAAAAGGTTTGAAAATTTGTTGATAGTTTCTGACATCAAAAGTGCTGAAAGAAAGCGTGCCTTTCTGCTTCACTATGCAGGTGATAGAGTTTGTGATATCTTTGATACACTGAAAGATACTGGTGGTGCTAAAGATTATGACACTGCCAAGGCCAAATTAACTGAGCATTTCAAACCAAGGCAAAATACTGCTATGGAAATTATGCATTTCAGGAGAGCAAAACAACTCTCTAATGAAACTGTTGATCAATACCATACACGTCTGCAGGGTTTAGCAACCCATTGTGAGTTTGCTGATGTTGACAAAGAAATCAAACAGCAAATAATTGAAACATGCACATCTACACGTCTTCGTCGAAGAGCTCTAGAACTTGTTGATGATGAAAGTTCTCTTAACAAGATACTGGATATGGCTCGTCGAATGGAAGATGCTGCACGTGATGCTCGTGCCATGGAGTGCAGTGCCAACAACGGTTCTGCCACTGTTACTAACAGTCAAGAAGTATGTAAGGTTCAGGGAGTACACCATGATCATAGAAGATATCATGCCAAACCTAACATTAAATTGAGCCGAGAACCACATCACAACTGGAGTCATGGAACAAGACTCAAGCAGTCACAACGACTCACATCAGAGGTTGTCAATAATAAATGTTACAATTGTGGAGGAGACTACCCACACCAAGATAATGTTTGTCCTGCACAAGGTAAGAAGTGCTATGAGTGTAGAAAACTAAATCATTTTGGTGCTATGTGTCGTTCCGCACTAAAGAAACCACAATCAATAAATAAAAGCAATGTACGAGGATCAAGTCATAGGAGTCGAGGTGGCAAACACAATATTGCACCTCAAATCAAGAATGTTAAAATACATCAACAAATGACAGTGAATGTGATATTTATGGAGTACAATCAATCACAAAATGGAATGATCTTCCAAACAACCCAGAGACTATAGTATACATTGCTGGCATTTGTCTCAAAATTCTCATTGACACTGGATCAAACATTGACACCATTGCTGAGTGCCACTATGAAAAATTTAAAAAACAGTTCCCAAAGCTTGAAAACTATAATGGCAAAGCCACTGCCTATGCTTCAAAGGTAGCCTTACCAGTGATTGGAACTTTCACTGCAGAGATTAAGTCAAAGAATGCAATGCTCATTACTACATTCCATGTTGTTAGGAATGCAAAGGAGTCTTTACTCAGTTACAAGACTTCAACCAAATTGGGGCTACTTCAGCTTTCTAATGCTGTAGCAGTGGAATCTGCAAACAATGTTGATGCTATTGTTGCTGAATTTTCTGATCGGTTTAAATCCATAGGTTGTTATACTGATAGCAAGGTACATCTGCATATCAACCCAGATGTAATTCCAGTTGCCCAACCACATCGCCGACAACCATTCCATACTCGCAAGAAAGTCGATGCCGAACTGGATAGGCTGATAGAACTAGATATCATTGAACCGGTAACAGGCCCAACACCATGGGTAAGCCCAATTGTCACTCCACCAAAGCCGAAGAATCCAGATGAGATACGCATTTGTGTAGACATGCGTGTTCCCAACAAGGCAATAATGCGTGAACGCCATCCTACACCCACTGTAGATGATATGATATACCGCTTGAATGGTGCAACTGTATTCAGCAAGTTAGATTTAAACAAGGGCTATCATCAGCTTGAACTTGATGATGAGAGTCGATTCATCACAACGTTTACGACACATCGAGGTCTGTATAGGTACAAGCGCCTGAGTTTTGGTATTAACAGTGCTGCTGAAGTATTCCAGCACATCATCAGCCAGGTATTGCAAGATATACCTAATGCTGACAACATGTCTGATGACATCATTGTTTATGGCCGTACCCAAGCTGAACACGACAAAGCTCTTCGTGCAACATTGCAACGCTTACGAGAAAAGAATTTGACGCTAAGCCGAGCAAAGTGTGAGTTCAATCAACATAAAATTGAATTCTTTGGACATGTACTTAGTGACAAAGGTCTGTCTCCAGATCCTAAGAAAGTTGCAGATATCAAGAATGCTGCACCTCCTTCAACATCCACTGAAGTACATAGTTTTCTGGGAATGGCAAACTACTGTTCTCGCTTCATTCCAGATTTTGCTACCATTACGAAGCCTCTACGTGAGCTCCTGAAGAAAAATGCATCATGGTACTGGAGCGATGTCGAGCAAAATGCATTTGATGCTGTGAAAGATGCACTAGTAGAAAATGCGACTGCTGCATACTTTGATCCATCAATGGACACTGAGTTAACGGTGGATGCTAGTCCTGTTGGTTTAGGTGCTGTGTTAGCCCAACACAAACCTGGTCAACCAGATTCAAGAGTAGTAATTGCCTACGCCAGCCGTTCTCTCACAGATGTTGAGCAACGATACAGTCAGACAGAGAAGGAAGCTCTTGCTCTTGTATGGGGCTGTGAACACTTCAATGTGTATCTGCTTGGTGCACCCTTTACCACGATAGTCACTGACCACAAACCGTTGGAGACCATCTTCAATAATCCAAAGTCCAAACCACCAGCTCGCATTGAGAGATGGGCTCTTCGTCTGCAACCATACAACTTTACGGTGAAATACAAGCCAGGTGCAGGCAATCCCGCTGATTACATCAGTCGACATCCTGCCAACAGTTTCACCATCACCAAGCATCAGCAAGTTGCCGAGGAATATGTACACTCTGTAACCTGTGATGCAGTCCCTAAGGCTCTCACTCTTGATGAAATACGTACTGCAACCCTAGAGGACCCAACTCTGCAAGCAACAGTGGATGCATTGACTAAGAAAAAGTTTCCACGCATCCCACCCTCAGGAGTTGACCAAGATGCATTCAAAGCACTTGAACGCATCCAGACAGAATTAAGTGTTACGCAACAACGCGACACCGTGCTGCGAGGTACTCGTATCGTCATTCCAGCTGTTCTCCAGCAACGTGCTCTGAAGCTTGCACATCAAGGACACCAAGGTCTTGTAAGGACCAAACAGCTGCTACGAGAAAAGGTGTGGTTTCCTGGCATTGATCGTCAAGCTAAGGACATGCATGATGCCTGTGTCCCTTGCCAAGCTGCAGTGGATACTTCAAGACCAACACCTCTACAACCTTCACCACTACCTGCTGCACCATGGATGGAAGTATCGATGGATTTCTGTGGACCGCTACCAACTGGAGAGTACTTGATGGTAGTCATTGATGATCACTCACGTTATCCAGAAGTAGAAATCATCACTTCCACATCTGCAAAGGCTGTCATCCCGAAGCTCGACAAGATCTTTTCAAACTTTGGCATTCCTGAAGTTGTCAAGACGGACAATGGACCGCCATTTAATGGACAAGACTTTGTCAACTTTGCTGAGCATATTGGATTCAAACACCGCCGTGTGATGCCACTACATCCACAAGCAAATGGAGAAGTCGAGAGATTCATGCAACCTCTCATGAAAGCTGTACGCTGTGCTCATGCCGAAGGACGATCCTGGAAACAAGCTATGTATGCTTTTCTCAGGAACTACCGTGCAACACCGCATGGAACACTGGGCAAGTCGCCTGGCGAACTTTTATTTGGACGTCCTATGAGGATCGCACTACCTGTCATGCCAGCCAAGGTAACGGATAAACGTCTCGCTCAGAAGGATGCACTAGCCAAGGGCAAAATGAAAATTGCTCATGATCAACGTGCAAAGGAACAATTCATAAAGGTTGGAGATACTGTTCTCGTTAAAAAGAAAAAAGAGGGAAAGCTAGATATGCCGTATGATACAAAACCATATAAAGTGATTAGTGTGAAAGGAACTATGGTAACAGCGAGTAATAGAGATCATAGTATAACACGTAATATGGCTTATTTCAAAGTGATTCCAAATAGTGTAGAAAATGATGAAGTGCAAAGTCGTGCAAAAGAAAAAGAAAAAATGAGTTATAACTCGATAAACAATTCATCGAGGGATATTCTTGTACTAAGGACTCTCGTCCAAAACGTCATGTTAAACGCCCTACACGATATGATGATTAATTGTGTTCCTATGTAATGCAAAGTATTTACTTGTTATGCTGAACTAAATTTAATATTGTTTGAATAATGCAGATCTCTCATTCAATATTTTGTAACTTTGTATTACAGTTTCTTTCATGTTTGTTTAACATTGCATATGTATTTTTAACATTGAAATCCTTTGTGGTAAAGATTGTTTAAATTCTCTGTGTGTTTAATTAATGTTAAATGTATGCAATATCTCTTGACATGTTAATAACTTACTTTGTGTCAATAACTTTGCTTTGTGCTACAAGCATGGTAGACATCCTGTATTCATTCTTTTTAAAGAAAAGGAGGGATGTCATGTTCACAGAAAATGGTACCATCCGTTTTCTATGTGCGGCGGCTGGACGCCACTAGAGAAGGTAAACAGCGCACAGGACGCCTGCCAAGCTTGGGAGCTACTCTATCATGTAATCGCTTTTAAGTATTAAAGTCAGTAACCAGGAATGACTTTACATCAACCTTACTACCAAGACTATCTCAGCTATACACAGACACCACACTATCGAGAAGGAACTTCTTTCCATCGTCCTGAGCTTGCAACACTTTGCACCATATCTGCAAGGTGCTAGGTCCACTACCATCTATTCGGACCACAACCCTCTAAGATTCCTACATCAAGCCCAATTCAATAACCAACGTCTGCTGCGATTGGCTTTATATCTTCAATGCTTCAATTTAAAGATCTGTTACATCAAGGGGCCTGATAACATCATAGCTGATGCCCTCTCCAGAGTTAATGAGGTAGAGACAGCTCCACATACCACTCTACCTCCCGTGAACGTGACTCCACCAGAACCGCAGGCTTCGGGGGAGAGTTGTGACAATAATCTCTTCCCAGAGATTTAGCCTGCTCTTCTCTTCCTTCATCACGTTCTACACAATACTCAAGATACGTTTTACAGTGGCTTAAACGTATATATCAAGACCAGCCAAGCACCTGCAACTCCCCCTCCCCCCATTCCTGCACACCTGGTCGACGCGCCGAACCCTTCAACTGCCAAACTACCGGTGACCAGCCTCCCTGCATTCTCATTGGCCGTTCAAGAACACGCCACTTCAGTCCTCCTCCAACCACGTTGCTAGCCCAGGCAACGTCAGGATCACTGGCAGCTCTACTAGTCAGAATATCTCGTGCTCTCATGCTATGAACACCTATTTGACTCACCTCGTGTGATCAAGTAGAGGCTTATAGCTAGCGCATATATTCCCAGCACCATTTCCTTATTATTCATTATTGTATGTCCTCCATGTCACATTGTTCACTTAAATTCATTCTTTTTTATATTATTTTTCCACTTGTTGTCTTCCCCCTTTGATCAGCCAAGGAATTGTCTTTATTTTACTTTGTTTTTTCTAGATTTATTAAATGTCATTATTTATTATTGTGTTTTGTGTCTTTCCCCTTACCTTACCACAGATTATCAGACAAGCAGTCATTCTTTTTTTTTCTCTTTTTTTTATAACTTACATATATGTGACCCAGCATTGACATCTGCCATTTGGAAGACTGCCGACCACCATTTCCAAGACGTTACTGTCACACGGAAAAATGGACAAACTCAAAATTATACAATGGAATATTCAAGGATTCAAAAACAAAACACAAACACTCAGAGCAATACTTCTCAAGGACAGCACTGATATTGTTCTACTTCAAGAAACACTCACCAGGACTGGCAGAAATATCAATATCCCAGGATATCAAAGTTTCCACTGCCCAATGGCACAAGGTGGCACCAGAGGCATTTCAATTCTAGTAAGAAATCATACCATTGCCACGGCAATCACAGACCTGCCCAACTGTGGCGAGAACGTCGAAATTATGGGAGTTAAGCTCACTATGAGGAACTCAATGCTGTCCATCTTCAATGAGAACACGACATGGATCTCTCAACAATCTCTGAAATAGCAGTCACTACACCTACTATCATCTCTGGCGACTTCAATGCTCATAGTGAATTACTACTTGATTCACCAAGAACCGACGCCAACGGAAGACATATTGAACACCTTTTCGATGAAGTGCCGGAAATCAGTCTGCTTAATCCGATGGAACCAACCCACACTGGTGGGGGAAAGCTGGATCTCACGTTTGTTTCCACCAATATTTATGAGTTGTGTCATTGGTCAGTGGATCATGTTCTGACCAGTGACCACTTTGCTACAAAAGCAGTTATAATATTGCACTACCTCCTTGACCTCCAGCTCACGAGCCCGGATGGAACTTTATTAAAGCAGATTGGACGAAGTTTGAGGAAGCTCTCGAAACTTGGCACCAAAACTACACTCCTCCTGACAACACCTAAGAAATGGAAAAAGATTTAGTAAATGCAAATCACGCCATCCCCAAGAGGAAAACAATTACCCAACAACATAAGGACCATTGGTATTACTGTGATAGGATCAAAGAGCTACATAACAGACTAAATCGTGCACGAAAGAATTTCAGAAGCGATAGAAGCGAAGCTAATCTAGGACTTCTTAGAGCTGTCCGAGATCATGTGCACGAAGAAACAGCAAAAATCAGAGAAGAAAAATGGCTCGATCGGTGTGCCAAGCTAAATCAGCATACATCCTTTGGCGACATCTGGAGGCAGATCAACAAGGCCAAAAGAAAATCGCCTCCTGCTCCGCCGCACCAGAGCAAGAAGCAGAAAGGCTAGCAAATCTATTTGCTTCAAGAGCCAGTGCCACTCAACTTCCTCAAGCAACTCTGACTCACCAACAAAGACTTCAAGCAGCAAGATGGAAAAAAATAGATGATGCTTTAGCCTTACCTGAAGAACTAGACCAACCTTTCAATCTGAAAGAACTCAGAAGTGCTACAAAGAAAACTAAAAATACAGCTCCAGGCGAGGACAAAATCACTTACAACATGCTAGCCAAGCTAGGAGAAAAGGGTGAAGAAACCTTCTTCAATCTCATCAACAGGTTATGGGTGACAAGAACCCGACCACTCTCTTGGAACAGTGCAATTATAGTTCCCATTCCAAAACCTAAAGACCCAGGAAATCCAAGACCCATCTCATTAACAAGCTGTCTGGCCAAAATTGCAGAAAGAATGGCCCTTAATCGAATTGAATGGAAAGCCAATCCACTACATCAAAATATGTTTGCTTACAGAAAAGGTGTCAGAACCACAGAATACCTTACCTCTCTCTTGGATCAAATCAATGACAAACCTGGAATCCTTATTTTTTCTAGACCTTGAAAAAGCCTTCGAGTTAGCCAGTGCTCCAGCTACACTGTGCTGCCTTGTGGATAAGAAAATCAAAGGACACGCTCTTGCCTTTGCCAAAGAAAGCCTGCTTAACCGAGAAGCTAAAGTCAAATTCCAAGGAAAACATCGACCTCAAAGATGCTGGAAAATGGAACTCCGCACGGGAATACTAAGCTCCTTCCTCTTCAACTGTCTCATGGAACAATTCATGAAGCTCAAGCTACCAAAAGCCAAACTTCTTAACTATGCAGACGATTTTGTGGTCATCATCAATGGCAAAGGCACAAGGAACCATGCACAAAAAGGCCTAGATATTATCAGCAAGGAAGCGGAACGCATAGCAGTGAAAATAAACACCAATAAAACAAAAGCTATTGCCGTTAAAATGAGAACTCAAGGACAGGGCCTTGTATTGCGATTATAGATTCGCAATACAAGGACAAGAAATTGAGTGGGTTACTGTTACCTCTTTTCAATACCTAGGAGTCATAATACACAACCAGTTGAAATTCACTCAAGAAATTGAATATCTTCGGCAACGCTGTAAAGGCAGAAACTCAGTTTTGCGCTCCTTGACCAGTCTTAGAGAGGATGCATCTCTACCAGTACTCAAAATGTACTACGTTCAAGCAGTTAGGTCACTCATTGACTATGCTACCCCTGCTCCTACATCCCTCAGTGATAACCAATGGGAGAAAGTGGAAGTGTCTCAAAATGATGCTTTGAGAACAATGCTGGAAGCACCTATAAGGACGCGTAGAGAGAACCTTAGAATGGAAACCAATTTACCAGCATTAGAAAACAGGATGAAACAAAGGATAGCCACCATAATAGCAACACTTACTGAAACAACCGCCAGACTGTCAATCAAAGACAGCATACAGAGATCCTTTCAGAAAAACCTACAATAAAGAACAAGCGCATGGATGGATAATCTGGTCAAGATTTTAGAGAAAATGGACCTGAAATGGACCATTAAAAACAATGGGGAAGACAGACCATATCAACACTTTCGACAGCCTCCTCCATGGGAAGAATCGAATCTAAAGATAATCATTGAAAGATTACCAGTCAAAAAATCAGCATGTGACCTGCAGAGGCTCAAGGAAGTAATAGAACAACAACGGAAACCATCTCAAGCCGTACAACGACTCACATCTTCACAGATTAAGGAGCAAATCAAGAAGAAAATATTCTCAACTATCAAAAGTCGCCACAGAGCCAAAGTATTGGAAGGAAGATCCACTGCGATATGGTACGAACAAGCCACTGGTCACTCCTCTTTCAAGCCTGGCAAAAAGATATCTAGAGACATTGCAGTAAGAACATAAGAACATAAGGAACCAACGCGGGGAAATAACATTTTAGATTTAGTGTTAACTAACAGGGAAACACAAATTAAGGACATGGAAATAGGGAGTGAGCTAGGGAACAGTGATCATAAAGAAATCAGATTTAGCATAGAATGGAATAGATCTGTAGGAGAAAATTCTGTTAACGTGCCCGATTTTCGAAAAGCTGATTTCAATAGCCTAAGAAATTTTTTGGGTCAAATAGATTGGGATGTCTTGGGGATGGGGTGTGGGCTAGACGTGAACCCAGCGAGAGGTGACGGAAAAGGGGATTTCGATGTGGATTCAAAATATAACCTATTTAAAATTATTCTAAGCAAAGCCCAGGAACGTAGTATACCATATAAATTGAATAGATCGAATACTAATGTTCCAAAGTGGATAACAAAGGATCTGAAGAACCTTATAGGTAAAAAGAGAGCGTGGTACAAAAGGATTAAGAATGGGGAAGTTAGTTTAGAACAGGAATTCGTACAACTGTTAGAAATGTTAAAAAAGAGATACTAAAAGCAAAAAGAAACTACGAATTTTGCACAGCAGGGCAAGCGAAGACAAATCCTAAAGTTTTTTTTTCAGTTATATCGAACTAAGACTAGGGAAACGATAGGTCCATTAAAAACTGAGACAGGTCAAATAACGGATAATGACGAGGAGATGAGTAGTATTTTCAATAAATATTTTATATCTGTATTTACTAAAGAGGAACTTAACAATATGCCTTCAGCCGAACAAATATATGTGGGTGGGGACGAGGACAGGTTGACTAGTTTAGCAGTTACCAGGGAGGATGTAATTAAACAAATAGTAAAACTAAAACCAAACAAATCCCCAGGGCCGGATGAAGTGTTTGCCAGGGTGCTTAAAGAATGCAAAGAGGAGCTTTCCGAGCCACTGTCTACCATATTTAATAAATCAGTAGAGTTAGGTAGAGTGCCAGAGTCATGGAATGTAGCTAATGTGGTACCAATTTTTAAGAAAGGAGATAGATCCCTTGCATCAAACTATCGGCCAATTACCCTAACGTCTTTGTGGGAAAGTTAATTGAATCGATAATTGCAAATACAATTCGTCTTCATCTTGAAAAACATAAATAAATAAATGAGTCGCAACATGGTTTTACAAATGGCTGGTCATGTTTAACAAATTTGCCATCTTTTTATTCTAGCACAGTTTAGGCAGTTGATAGTGGTAAGGATTGTGATGTTGTGTACCTTGACATAAGCAAAGCTTTTGATACAGTGCCACATGAAAGACTGATTAAAAAAATAGAGGCTCATGGTATTGGGGGTGCTACAATAATCGAATACTAATGTTCTAATGATTAGGGGATACTAATGAATACTAATGATTAGGGGATGGCTATTCCAAAGGAAACAGAGAGTTAGTATAAATGGGGTTAAGTGCGTTTGTTCTTATGTTCTTAAGAACTAAGGCCACTGCAGAAGGCCTATTGGCCCATATGAGGCAGCCCCTATCTATAACCACCCAATCCCACTCATAAACATGTCCAACCTGCGCTTGTGTAACAAACTAGTTGACCAGACCGCACACTAGAAGTTGAAGTCGGTCCGTCCTGGACCATTCTCAAGACCGTGGACTTGAGAATACTTCAGCCACGTAATTGTGACTCATCGCCTGCAACAAACTAGTTGTTGTAGGAAGGATCCAGAATGTTCTAGAAACCACGGGTAGGGACCTGACCCCAAGCACATGGTCGAATCCCGGGGGGGGGGGGGATTTCCGGTGAAAATAACTGCCGCCTTACCTTGAGGATTCCTTGAGGTGCTTCCGGGACTTAGCGTCCCCGCGGCCCGGTCATCGACCAGGCCTCCTGGTTACTGGACTGATCAACCAGGCTGTTGGACGCGGCTGCTCGCAGCCTGACGTATGAGTCACAGCCTGGTTGATCAGGTATCCTTTGGAGGTGCTTATCCAGTTATCTCTTGAACACTGTGAGGGGTTTGCCAGTTATCCCCCTCATGTGTAACGGAAGCGTGTTGAACAGTCTCGGGCCTCTGATGTTGATAGAGTTCTCTCAGAGTACCTGTTGCACCTCTGCTTTTCAAAGGGGGTATTCTGCACATCCTGCCATGTCTTCTGGTCTCATGTGATGTTATTTCTGTGTGCAGGTTTGGGACCAGCCCCTCTAATATTTTCCACGTGTAAATTATTATGTATCTCTCCCGCCTGCGCTCATGGGAATACAGATTTAGGCTCTTTAGTCGGTCCCAATAGTTTAGATGTTTTACTGAGTGGATTCTAGCAGTAAAGGACCTCTGCACGCTCTCTAGGTCAGCAATTTCTCCAGCTGTGAAAGGGGCTGTCATTGTGCAGCAGTACTCCACTCTAGAGAGCACAAGCGTTTTGAAAAGTTTCATCATCTCTAGTGTGAAAAGTTCTTGTTATCCAACCTGTCATTATTCTTGCAGTTGTGACGGCTACTTTATTGTGTTCTTTAAAGGTAAGGTCTTCCGACATGAGTACACCCAGATCCTTTACATTGCCTTTTCGTTCTATGTTATGATTTGTCTGAGTTTTGTACGTGGTTTCCGTTTTTATATTTTCATTTTTTCCATAGCGCATGAGCTGGAACTTATCTTCGTTAAACACCATATTATTTTCTGTAGCCCATAGAAAGACCTGATCTACATCTGACTGGAGGTTTGGCGTGTCCTCTATGTTGCCTACTCTCATGAAGATCCTAGTGTCATCTGCAAAGGAAGATACAGTGCTATAGGTTGTGTTCTTGTCTATGCCCGATATGAGGATGAGAAAAAGTACTGGAGCACAGTACCCTGGGGGACTGAGCTCTTAACGGTTGATGGGCTGGATTTTATTTTGTTGACTATTGCACATTGGGTTCTATTGGTCAGGAAATTGTAGATCCATCTGCCTATTTTTCTGGTAATTCCTTTTGAGCGCATTTTATGTGCAATAACACCAAGGTCACATTTATCAAAAGCTTTTGCAAAATCTGTGTAAATTACATCAGCATTTTGTTTGTCTTCCATAGCATCTAATGCCATATCATAGTAGTCCAGCAACTGCGACAGGCAAGAGCGCCCTGTTCTGAAACCATGTTGTCCGAGGTTATGGAGATGCTGTGATTCCATGTATTTTGTGAGCTTACTTCTTAGCACTCTCTCAAAAAATTTTATGATGTGCGATGTTAACGCTATCGGTCTGTAATTTTTTGCCTGTGCCTTATTTCCTCCTTTATGAAGTATTGCTATCTGTGCTGTTTTTAGTATATCGGGAATAACGCCAGTATCTAGGCTTTGTCTCCACAGAATGTGAAGGGCCTGCGATAGTGATTTTTTACAGTTCTTGATGAATATGGAGTTCCAAGAATCCGGGCCTGGTGCAGAGTGCATAGGCATACTGTTTATGGCTTCTTCAAAATCCAGTGGGGATAGGGTGACGTCTGATATATGATTGGATGTTGGTATCATATCCATGAAAAATTAATTTGGGTTATCGATCTTTAGTGCATTTAATGGCTCTCTGAAGCCAGAGTCGTACTGCTTCCTCAGTAGCTCGCTCATTTCTTTGTTGTCATCGGTGAAAGTTCCATCTCCCTTTCGCAGGAGCCTGATACTAGATGTGGTTTTTGATCTTGACTTTGCATCGGAGAAAAAATATTTCGGATTTCTCTCTATTTCACTGATGGCCTTTTGCTCTCTTTGCCTCTCCTGTGTTTTGTATGATTCATGTAGCTTGAGTTCAATTGTTCCTCTTTCTCTACCTAACCTTCTTCGCCGTTCTTGAGATAGGGTGCGACTCTCAAGTTGTTCTCAAGAAGGATGGGAAGCTGCCCTTTCTAGATGTAACAGTCATGGAAAGGAGCGGAGGTTTCCACACTGCAGTCTACACTAAGGAAACAAACATAGGAATGTGCCTCAATGCCAACAGTGACTGCCCAGACAGGTACAAGAGGATTGTTGTTAACGCTTATGTCGACTGTGCTCTCAGCCACAGCTCTGGATGGAAGCAAGTCGATGAAGAACTCTGTAGGGTAAGGCAGGTCCTAGTCAACAACGGTTTCTCCAATGGTTTCGTTGAAGACATCATAAGAAGGAAGGTGAAACGCCATGCAACCTCTGAAGAGACAACTAACACAACATCTGTACCCCCTATTAGACTATTTTACGGGAACTTCTCTTCCACAACTCATAAAATGGAGGAAAGGGTCCTGAAAGATATTGTTAATAGGAACGTTATCCCTACAGACAAAAATCAGAAGATACAATTGACGATTTACTATAAAACCAAAAAAACGGCCAACCTACTCATGAGAAACTCTCCAGACACAAAGCAGAACTCTTTAAAAGAGACTAACGTCATCTATGCCTTCAAATGCCCACTTGGGGACTGTAAGCCTCAAAGAACTCAGTATATAGGCAAGACAACAACATCTCTTTCCAGGCGATTAACGATGCATAAGCAACAGGGCTCCATTAAGGAACATATAATCTCTTCCCACAACCAGACCATCACCAAGAAAAGTCTTAACAAACAACACAGAAATAATCGATAGATACAGCTATATCAGGCGACTTGACATCTGCGAGGCACTACACATCAAGAAGTCAACACCAGCAATCAACAGCCAATTAATGCACAACTATATTCTACCCACTTCAAGACTCCGCACCAATATAGAAGCAACAAGAAATATGGGCCAATAGGCCCTCTGCAGTTACATCCATTCTTCCCTTTAATTTACCCAATTTATACACATTGCACCGTGTTCTGTCTTGTGTTGAACGTTTGCTCTATCTTGTGTTGAAAGTTTTGTTCACCTCATCCAAAACTGTTGTAACATATCACCTCACCCAAATGCGGGTATATAAGGTGAAAGCTGTTTAAATGATAGCATAGTAGAACTCTGTTTAGTGTTTGCAGGTTACAGTTGTGTGTGTGTTGTGAAGGTAATCTCTTTCAAGAGAGATTGAACCTGCTCTTCCCTACATAAAGTTACTCATATATATACAACAATAAGATGCTACCTTCAAGATATGTACACCAGTAGCACAAAACGTTTTGACAAACGTTTTGACCAGGGAGTAAAACGTACTCTAAACTCTATCCACTACACACTCTCTCCTGCCTGATCGCCACCATCGTCAACCATCAAACTACCACTCCAAGACAGTGCTCATCCCGATTGGTGGATCAACGACTGTCCTTGACGCCAGCGCCATCTACACCCCGATATATATAGACGTGCACAAGCCGTGGACTTCAGAATATACTAGTGCTCTAAGAGTTGACATCTCTCTCTGGCATACTAAGTTCTCTGGCTCTGTATACTAAGGGAGATCTCAGCCAAAGCCAATATCCTTAGCACCATTTACTGTTTTGTCTAACGTAACCATTTTTTTATTTTATATTGTGTTCTTGCATTTATCTTTGTTTTTTATTGCACTGTACATTGCCATGGGACTTGTCTTTCTTTATATTTGTGTTTATAGTAAATTAAAGTTTAATTTTTTATACAATTTGTTTTACATGTTCCTCCCTCTCACTTACCACAGGAAACAAGCCAAGCAGTCAACAATTTTTTTTTTTCAAAATGTGATTAGGCATTAACATCAGCCAAAGTGAGGACTGCATTACCATCTACACTTTCCCATCACATTTTATGGGGGGGGGGGGGGCCTGTCCGGGATGCGTCACTCGGGTAATGCTTCTGGATTAACATTTCAATTTGTGGTAAGTGAACTTGGCTTTGTACATTTTGCTTTGTCACTAATTTTCATAACTTTAATTTTTTGGTGCAGTGTATTTGCTTTCCAAATGTTGCATATTACGAGAGTTAGATGACTTTGGATTACGTGGTGACTAGTGGCCATTGTCACTCTCTTAATTGATTGTTCATCTCTCGGTGTTATTACTCGTGTATCCACCTTATTCTCGTCCCCAGGATATTTCTCAATTTCGGAAAATCATCCCCTTTGGTACCCTGGTACCTTGGTTTGTCTTCGGGACACGAACCCTACCTTCTGCAATCCGGCCGAAGGATGATAGAGAGGGCCATAGTTCCTCTAGCACAGACTACGCTGTTGAGTTGGGACCTTAACAGCAGTTCTCGTCACAAAGTTGAACAGGTAGGGAATTGGCTTTCTTTTTCAGAGCACAAAGAACGCTAACTCTGTAAGTGTTATTTAGTTGAGTAGGAAACCCCCTTGCTTCTGTCCTATAGAGACCCGGCAAGGTATCCCTACATTTTTGGACTACCCTTTAACTTTTGAAACTAGTAAAGTTTCATTTGTTTTTTGAAGCTTTTAATGTTTCATTCTTTTCAGTAGGATTTTTCTTGCCCTTATTCTCGTATATTGAATACCGGGTAAAAGATTGTCCTGCGCTTTGATTAATTAACATCTTAATATTAACGTTAATTGTTTTACATTAACGCTTGAATTCCCACAGGATAGTCACCAGTTGCCACGTCATCCTGTTACTGACACTTAGAATATCACAGGTATATTAGTTGTACATTTATTTGCTTTTTCAAAATGTTTCGTCTCTCAGCATTTCGTAGTGATCCAGCAAGTGAAGTAGGGAAGTTAATTCGTGCCAGAAGGACCGAGTTACAAACTCTTGCACACAAGAATCAACTAGATGTTCCCCATGGAGTCAACAAAAATGAAAGTCACAACCTTATCCTGGACCACCTTTTAGATGAAGGAATTTTAGACTCGGATACTCACGAAAACTATTCTATTGCAGATAGGCATGCTCTGGCAGCCATGAAGTTAAAGCTCGAACTAGCGAAAATAGAGCGGGAACAACAAAAAGCTCTACAACAAAAGGAAGAGGCTGCCATAAAGAAAGAAGAACAGGAACGCAAGGCGGCCCCGGAGAAAGAAGCTCTACAACGAAGGGAACGTGAGTCTGCCCTAAAGAAAGAAGAACAAGAAAGTGAGGCTGCCCTAAAGAAAGAAGAGGCTGCCCTACAGCGTGAGCGGGAAAGAGAGCAGCTTGATGCAAGAAAACTTCACCTGGAGATGCAACGTGAGCACGATAAACGGCAAGCTGAGTGTTTTAGAATATCGTCGACAAGAACTCAACTTGGAAACTACGCACCATACTCGGCGCCAAGAAGCTACAGCCAGTCTTCCGGTAAGCTTTAACATCTCCCACGCAAGTTAGTTAATGCCACCATTCGTTGAGTCAGAAGTCGATGTATTTTTTACTACTTTTGAGGTCCTA
This sequence comes from Procambarus virginalis, assembly GCA_020271785.1. Lineage (NCBI taxonomy): Eukaryota > Metazoa > Arthropoda > Malacostraca > Decapoda > Cambaridae > Procambarus > Procambarus virginalis. The sequence continues at coordinate 19,027 of WNGS01094111.1, forward strand.
GCTGACAAACTTAAATGGCCTGAAGATCATTGGTCTACACTTCTCCGAGTACATCTCACAGGTAGAGCTGCGATTACTCTCAGTACCTTAGCGTCGGAGAATGACTACCAGACCCTGAAGCAAGCCGTTCTAGATGCCTACCTTCTCTTCACCGAAAGCTACAGACGAAAATTCAGAGATTATATAAAGGCAAGTAGTACCACCTTTCTAGAATTTGCCAATACAAAGAAGAGATATTTTATGAAATAGCTGGAAGCAGCCCATGTTTCTACCCTTCCAGAACTTGTCAACCTAATTTTGGTCAAAGAATTCTTTCGACGTATTCCTGCTCCTATCCGTCTTTATTTAGCAGATAAGGAAGAAGCCGACTACATCAGATGCGCTAAGTCGGCTGATACTTATAATCTTATACACAAGGTACCGACTGACGCATCTTCCAGTAAGAAATCTTGGTCTGATTACGACAAAATGAGTACCAATCAAGCTACCTCTCGACTGTATTGTAGGTATTGCAAGGTGTATGGACATACCGTAGACAGATGTGGAAGAGCCCAATACAAAGGCTCTAGTGAAACTCCTAAACCCAAACCGACTCCTCCAAAGTCCGGTAAGCCTGTGATGAATGTTGGTGTTCCTGTTAATGATCTTTCTCTCTTCAGCAAACACCTGTATCCTGGAACTGTCTCTGTCAACAGTACAGATTCGGAGGGACGTTTCAAATTGAAGATCTTGAGGGACACAGCGGCTCTTCAATCAATAACATTGAAATCGGCTGTGCCTAACATTACCTACACCGGGGAAACCGTCCTTATCACTGACCTCACTGCTACCACTCCGTATCCACTCGCCAGAGTCCACCTGGATTGTCCTTTCATGACTGGTGAAGTCCAAGTCGCCATCAGGGAAAAGCCTTTTCCCATGTCTGGAGTGCAACTTCTCCTGGGCAATGACTTGGCCAAAGATCTGCAACCTTCCAACCTGTTCATCATGGGCAAACCCCAGGTATGTGACTCTGTAGTGGACAACCCCATCTTAAAGTATGTTCCAGCAGAGGTCCAAGAAAGTGATGAAGTTTCTCCTCCGGTTTTGGTGACCACCCGTGCACACGCCCGCAACCAGCTGACACTACTGCAACCACTGTCCCTCAAGACCATCAGAACCTACCACCGAATCTTACTATGTTGGAGTTCCGTAAGTTACAGAGGGAGGATCCTTCATTAACACCATTATTCTTCTAGGCCGAGAGTCAATCTGACAGCATTCCTGGGTTCTTCTTAGAGAACCAATTGCTCTATCGGAGGTACAGACCCAGTAAGCTGACGGAGGATGACGAGTGGGCCAATGTCGACCAACTAGTTGTTCCCACCAGCCTGCGGCCCGAGATTCTACACCTGGCCCATGGAGCACTTTCTCACTACGGTTTTAATAAGACCTATCACGCCATCAGACAAGATTACTACTGGCCAGGTATGGTTAAAGACGTCAAAAGTTACGTGCAACAGTGTCATTTATGTCAGATGGTAGGGAAACCTAACATCCCGATCCCCAAGTCTCCTTTAATTCCCATCCTAGTGCCTTCGGAAACTTTCCACAGGCTCATCATAGACTGTGTTGGACTTTTACCCTAGAACAGTTCTGGCAACGCCTATATACTAACTATCCTGTGTCCTACCACCAGATTCCCCATAGCAGTTCCTGTAAAGAACATTACGGCTGCTACTGTGGTGAAACAACTATTGAAGATCTTCACCCAGTATGGATTTCCAAGAGAGGTTAAAAGTGACTGTGGCACCAACTTCACCAGTGATCTCTTCAAGAAGACACTGGAAGAATTCAACATTACTCGGGTATTGTCCAGCCTCTATCATCCTGCTTCACAGGGTTCTCTTGAACGTAGTCATCAGACTACTAAAGCACTCCTTAAGAAATTTTGCAATGAAACTATGTAAGATTGGGACAAACAACTTGACCTTATCATGTGCATTTTCAGAAGTCTCCCAAATGAGTCTCTAGGAGTGTCTCCTTATGAGATGCTCTTTGGACGTAAATGCCGTACTTTTCTTAAAGTTTTCAAAGACTCTCTACGTAATGCCACCTTCAGTGACCCTCTGAATGTGCCCCAGTTTCTTCAAAACTTAAAGCAAATTCTCGAGAGAGTGCGTAAATTTTCCAACACCAATTTGTTAAAAGCTCAAGATAAAATGAAGACTCATTTTGACCAGCGCAGTAAAATTAGGAAATTTCAACCAGGAGACTTCGTTCCAGCATATCTTCCGATCCCTGGTTCTCCATTGCAAAACAAGTTTTCAGGACCATACCACATCAAGGAGTGCAGAAACAACCACAACTACGTTCTTGAGACTCCAGATAGGCGGTGGAAGACCCAGTTGTTCCACGTCAACCTCCTGAAGCAGTATGAAGGTACTCCCCCCCCCCCCACTGTGTTAGTATCATTATCCACATTTCAAGGTCCATACCTCCACAGTGAGACCTTCCCTGCTTCTCCTCCTGAAAGCAAAGGAGTTAGTGCCTTCCAACTCGGAAATCCTAACTGATCTTCATAAATATTTGCAGGACTGTAATAGTGCTCCTCTCATCAGAATCTTCAAGGAACATCAGAAGTTGTTCAGCGATGATCTACAGGAGTGTAATGTGGTTCAGCACAACATCCAGCTACTTCCTGACACCCGGCCGATTCGTCAACCTTTCTACCGAATCGGCCCAAGCAAAAAGGAAGTTATGCGTGCTGAAGTACAGTACCTCCGGGATCATGGGCTGGCCACCCCTTGTGAGTCCTCTTGGGCCTCACCCTGCATCTTGGTGCCGAAACCGCACGGTAAAGTGAGGCTGTGTACCGACTACAGGAAATTGAATCCTGTGACTGTCAAGGATGCTCACCCATTACCTAGAATATATGACATCCTTGACGCCAATGGTAATGCTCGGTATTTATCCCAACTAGACTTACTCGAGGGATACTACCAAGTATGTTTGACAGAGCGAGCTAAGGAAATATCTGCCTTCACCGCTCCTTTTGGCCTTTACAGATATGAACGCCTTCCATTTGGACTATGTAATGCCCCGGCCACCTTCCAGCGAGCTGTCAACCGCGTCATCCATGTCTTAGATCACACCTACACCTACTTGGATGATATAGTTGTGGCAACTAACACCTGGAACGAACATCTGCTCCAGCTGCAACGATTGTTCGCCAAGCTTCTGACAGCCGGCCTCACCATCAACTTGGGCAAGTCCACCTTTGCTAAAGGTAAAGTGCGTTATCTTGGTCACGTGATTGGGAGTGGCAGCATAGCTCCGTTAAACATACACACTCAAGCCATCCAGCATTACCCACAACCTACCACCAGGAAGCAGCTCCTGCGCTTCCTTGGTCTTGCCTCCTACTACCGTAGGTTTGTGAATAATTTTAGTACGGTAGCGACACCATTGATCGCTCTAACCAGCCCCAAGCAACGGTATCATTGGACCATTCAACAAACCATTCCTTTTGAACAACTAAAATCTCTGCTCTGTTCTAATCCCATTATCGTCTCGCCAGATATCACAAAGCCTTTCATCCTCAATGTCGACGCAAGTGGCACCGGCATCGGGGGCGTCCTAATGCAACAGTGTGGCGAAGAGGTTCTTCCTGTCAGCTACTCCAGAAGAACTACAGCACTATAGAGAAGGAACTTCTCTCCATCGTCCTGAACATACAACACTTTGAATCTTACCTACAAGGTAATCGGTCTACCACCATCTACTCGGACCACAATCCCCTATGCTTCTTGCTGCAACCCCAATTCAACAATCAACGTCTTCGATGCTGGGCTTTGTTTCTGCAGAATTTCAACCTGGAGATCTTCTACATCAAGGGTTCTGACAACATCATAGCAGACAACATCATAGTAGCTGCCCTCTCCACAGTCTATGAGGTAGAGGCAGCTACACATACCACTCACATCTGAAGAAGTAACTTAACCCGTAAGAGCAGGCTTCGGGGGGAGAGTTGTGACGGTAATCTCTTTCAAGAGAGATTGAGCCTGCTCTTCCCTACATAAAGTTACTCACACACACACACATATATATATATATATATATATATATATATATATATATATATATATATATATATATATATATATATATATATATATATATATATATATATATATGCAAACAAGCCTGAATGGTCCCCAGGACTAGATACAACTGAAAACTCACACCCCAGAAGTGACTCGAACCCATACTCCCAGGAGCAACGCAACTGGTATGTACAGGGATGCCTAAAACCACTTGACCATCACGACCGGACATAAGGAAGTAATAGCCTGAGTTATATGAACCACTTCCCCGCCGGCACCTGGATGGTTATCTTGGGCATAGCATTTTATCAAATCACCTCATTTTTGGGGGGCAACACGTGAGGAACACAAATGCAAACAAGCCTGAATGGTCCCCAGGACTAGATACAACTGAAAACTCACACCCCAGAAGTGACTCGAACCCATACTCCCAGGAGCAACGCAACTGGTATTTACAGGGATGCCTTAAATCACTTGACCATCACGACCGGACATAAGGAAGTGATAGCCTGAGCTATATGAACCACTTCCCCGCCGGCACCTGGATGGTTATCTTGGGCATAGCATTTTATCAAATCACCTCATTTTTTTGGGGCAACACGTGAGGAACACAAATGCAAACAAGCCTGAATGGTCCCCAGGACTAGGCCCCCAGGAAGTGATAGCTCAGGCTATCACTTCCTTATGTCCGGTCGTGATGGTCAAGTGGTTTAAGGCATCCCTGTACATACCAGTTGCGTTGCTCCTGGGAGTATGGGTTCGAGTCACTTCTGGGGTGTGAGTTTTCAGTTGTATCTAGTCCTGGGGACCATTCAGGCTTGTTTGCATTTGTGTTCCTCACGTGTTGCCCCCAAAAAATGAGGTGATTTGATAAAATGCTATGCCCAAGATAACCATCCAGGTGCCGGCGGGGAAGTGGTTCATATAGCTCAGGCTATCACTTCCTTATGTCCGGTCGTGATGGTCAAGTGGTTTAAGGCATCCCTGTACATACCAGTTGCGTTGCTCCTGGGAGTATGGGTTCGAGTCACTTCTGGGGTGTGAGTTTTCAGTTGTATCTAGTCCTGGGGACCATTCAGGCTTGTTTGCATTTGTGTTCCTCACGTGTTGCCCCCAAAAAATGAGGTGATTTGATAAAATGCTATGCCCAAGATAACCATCCAGGTGCCGGCGGGGAAGTGGTTCATATAGCTCAGGCTATCACTTCCTTTTGTCCGGTCGTGATGGTCAAGTGGTTTAAGGCATCCCTGTACATACCAGTTGCGTTGCTCCTGGGAGTATGGGTTCGAGTCACTTCTGGGGTGTGAGTTTTCAGTTGTATCTAGTCCTGGGGACCATTCAGGCTTGTTTGCATTTGTGTTCCTCACGTGTTGCCCCCAAAAAATGAGGTGATTTGATAAAATGCTATGCCCAAGATAACCATCCAGGTGCCGGCGGGGAAGTGGTTCATATAGCTCAGGCTATCACTTCCTTATGTCCGGTCGTGATGGTCAAGTGGTTTAAGGCATCCCTGTACATACCAGTTGCGTTGCTCCTGGGAGTATGGGTTCGAGTCACTTCTGGGGTGTGAGTTTTCAGTTGTATCTAGTCCTGGGGACCATTCAGGCTTGTTTGCATTTGTGTTCCTCACGTGTTGCCCCAAAAAAATGAGGTGATTTGATAAAATGCTATGCCCAAGATAACCATCCAGGTGCCGGCGGGGAAGTGGTTCATATAGCTCAGGCTATCACTTCCTTATGTCCGGTCGTGATGGTCAAGTGGTTTAAGGCATCCCTGTACATACCAGTTGCGTTGCTCCTGGGAGTATGGGTTCGAGTCACTTCTGGGGTGTGAGTTTTCAGTTGTATCTAGTCCTGGGGACCATTCAGGCTTGTTTGCATTTGTGTTCCTCACGTGTTGCCCCCAAAAAATGAGGTGATTTGATAAAATGCTATGCCCAAGATAACCATCCAGGTGCCGGTGGGGAAGTGGTTCATATAGCTCAGGCTATCACTTCCTTATGTCCGGTCGTGATGGTCAAGTGGTTTAAGGCATCCCTGTACATACCAGTTGCGTTGCTCCTGGGAGTATGGGTTCGAGTCACTTCTGGGGTGTGAGTTTTCATTCGCATATAGTCCTGGGGACCATTCAGGCTTGTTCGCATTTGTGTTCCTCACGTGTTGCCCCAAAAAATGAGGTGATTTGATAAAATGCTATGCCCAAGATAACCATCCAAGTGCCGGCGGGGAAGTGGTTCATATAGCTCAGGCTATCACTTCCTTTTGTCCGGTCGTGATGGTCAAGTGGTTAAGGCGTCCCTGTACATACCAGTTGCGTTGCTCCTGGCTTGTTCGCATTTGTGTTCCTCACGTGTTGCCCCCAAAAATGAGGTGATTTGATAAAATGCTATGCCCAAGATAACCATCCAAGTGCCGACGGGGAAGTGGTTCATATAGCTCAGGCTATCACTTCCTTTTGTCCGGTCGTGATGGTCAAGTGGTTAAGGCGTCCCTGTACATACCAGTTGCGTTGCTCCTGGGAGTATGGGTTCGAGTCACTTCTGGGGTGTGAGTTTTCATTCGCATATAGTCCTGGGGACCATTCAGGCTTGTTCGCATATATATATATATATATATATATATATATATATATATATATATATATATATATATATATATATATATATATATATATATATATATGTTAGGGGTACCACCTCTGGTGCAATTGCAGGGACCCACATCCTCGAAGAAGAAAACAAAGAGCATTCAGAGAAGATCTTGTGGATTCTCATATATATATATATATATATATATATATATATATATATATATATATATATATATATATATATATATATATATTTTTTTTTTGCGAACAAGCCTGAATGGTCCCCAGGACTATATGCGAATGCAGTATGTGAATAACCTGTCTGCAGCTTCCTGGCACTTCTGGGGTGACAAAATCCATCATGTCCTGCACATTCTTGTCTCTAAGTTCTGTTTCCCATGGAATTCTCCTTAGGAAGTTCCTCATCTCGTCATATTTTCCTCTTCGGTAATTTAGTCTTTTCCCCTCCAATCCCATCCTTGGATAGGTTATCCCTACCTCCACCAAGTACTCAAAAGTCAGTACACTATGGTCACTCATGTCCATAGTCCCTATGGGAACTTCAGCTTTGACTTCCCTTATTTCTGACTCATTCAGGGTGAATATCAAGTCTAGTCTAGCTGGTTCATCATTGCCTTTCACTCTTGTGGGTTCCCTGACATGCTGGCTCAGAAAGTTCCTTGTTGCCACTTCGAAGAGTTTAGCTATCTATGTGTCTGCACCACCATGTGAGTCCCCATTCTCCCAGTCGATCTTTCCATGGTTAAAATCACCCATAATTAAGAGTCTTCAGCCATTCCTGCAGGCAACTGACTCTGCTCTCTATATTATATTATAGTTTGCCATGTTGTTCCTATCAAACTTCTGTCTGGGTCTTCTATCATTTAGGGGAGGGTTGTAAATGACTGCCACTATTATCTTATGTCCACCCATTGTCATGGTTCCTGTTATGTAATCTCTGAACCCGTCACAGCCCGGTTAGGCTGTATGTGGGTTGGCATTAATTACTAGTGATCATAATCGTGCAAAAGGACAAAGTGCAAATGATTTTTCTTAATGAGTTTTTATTTTAGAGTTAACTTATTATCCTATTATAAAAAAATAAAAATTTAACTAATATAGCAGCCTCTCATCATTCTCTGATATTATGTGATGGTATTGATTAATTCATTTGCCACGTAATGATGCATTTGTGACTCGTGAGAGATGTACTCCGTCTGGGAAAAAAATCTTATAAAAGGGTCTCCTTAGAAGATTATATTGTCAGTGCGTGTGTAAAACTCTGAGGATCCTCAACTAGAGTGTACACCACTGTTGTGCAAAGAGTTCACTATTCTCCTGAGATCAGCTACGATCTCGGTTGGTGCACGAGTGGGAGGTATATCGTTACCTCCTAGATCAAATTATTTTCAGATCATGAGGCCACTTAAGTGCTGCTATTAATGTAGGATTATTGTAAAAATTGCGAGCTTTAGCTGCAGGTGACCTAAATATTCGTACCTCTGCCTGGGGTACAGTAGCAAGATATCTGGGGACTTGGCTGTGCCCCACAATAGCTACTTTGAACATTAGGATAATTATAAATTATTTCCAATAGCAGCAGTCTCGTGTGTTACGTACCCATAGCTGGCTACGTAATAAAATTATATAAACTTTCGTGATATTAACTATATGTGTATATGTATTATATTCATCGTGTGTGTTGGCAATGTCAAGGGGTATAGGAGCGGTGGCGTCTCCTCACATGTATTTGACCTGTTCGATTCGGGAACGAGAGTTTGCTGGACCTGTTCAGTTTAGTGTTCCAGGGGTCACAATATTTATATTCATAAATTACGTGTATACAGTAATTACGCAGTTAGCATTGTACTTATTAATTTTGGGAAATACCTATTATGTTAATGTTTATTCTACATGTATTTTGAGAACCAGTGGTGGTTGATTTAGTCTCATTTATTAAAAAGTTATTGTTTTCTAACCCTCATCCTGTTGAGCGGAGGGGGAAGAGGACATGTGGGTTGGGTAGCCACGGGCAGTCAGTGGCTGGCTGGCGCTTGGGGACGTAACATGGAGGCTAAGTCTGTGTCTTTTGTTTTCTAGCTTTTAGTAGTATTTTGTTCTGGGAGAGACAGTATATATTGTTTATTGTAATAAGTGAAATATAGTGATCATCTGTAAGTACATATTATTTAGATTTATCTTGAAAATATATTATAAATTTATATGTATATTTCTTCAGTCCTAAGGGAGAAATACTTTATTCTTGCTTGTGCCAATCATGTGATTACACTGGTGACCCGCTATATATTACAGCAATTTTGTCATGTCCCTAGACTACAGTTTTCTTGCTGCTGTACAGGGTTATGAGCCGTAATGAACGAATTGGTTACATAGTTATGGGGGCCTGTGCCGGGAAATATTTTTCCCACTTAAACTTAACTGTGCTAATCTAACCTTGCCTTCCTAGGTACCAGTGTCTTGTGTGTTTTCTACTATTAACTATTCCATGTGCCATGCAAGCCTTCCTGTGTGTCAAGTAACAACGTTTCACGATTTTGAGGTAAGTCATCCTATAACTTTTGTTTGTGCAGTGAGGCCAAGCGAATTTTCAGTGTGGTGAAAATTTTACAATGAAGTGAAGTGCAGTGCCAGTGTATTATTATTATTATTGTGAATCAAGTGCCAAGTGTTAGTCACGATGGAGGATCAAGTGTCGTTGTTGTTGGCTCAACCAAACTTTGAAGGACTTAAAAACCTAAAAAAGTCTGAGTTAGTAGACATGGCAAATCGATTGGATTTGACCGCCAACAACAGAATGGTTAAAGCACAAATTCTGAAAGTCATTGTGACGCATTTTGTTGAAAACGGAGATTTAGAGGAAGAAATTCTGGAAGTGTTAAGAGAGGAGTCGAGTGATCAGATGGCGTTAAAGCGTCTTGAGTTAGAAGCTCGTCAATTAGAGATTGAGGCTCAAAAGCAACAAAAATTATTAGAGGCTGAAGCTCAGCAGAGGGAGCTTGAGACTAGGCGTTTGGAACTTGCGGCACAAAACCAGAGAGTTTTAATGGAGTTGCAACTAGAAGCAACCAAGAAGGAGCAATTAGAGATTCAACAACAGATGGCAAACACTAACTATAGGCTTGAAACACAGTGTATGGCAGCTGGACATGGAAATTCAAGTAATGTTTCAATTAATAATGATAATAATCCCATAAGGATGAGTAAAAATATAGAATTACCCAAGTTTAATGAGGAGGATCCTGAGGTTTTCTTTGCACATTTTAATAAGATTGCCATCAGTATGAACTGGCCAAGGGATCAATGGGTAGCAATTATGCAGTCTCAATATAAGGGGCGTAGTCAGGAGGTTTTTACATCCTTACCTGACTCTCATAGTTTTGATTATGAATTTGTAAAGAAAAGCATCTTAAATGCTTATCAATTAAATCCAGAGGCACACAGGCAAAAATTTAGAAACTTAAGGAGGTTAAGTGATCAGACAATAGCTGATTTTACTCGTCAAAAGACGAACTATTGCAACAGATGGTTAAAGTCACTTTCAGTAACAGATTTTGATGCTTTAAAGAATCTTCTTATCATGGAAGAAGTATTGTCTTGTCTCCCAGACAAATTATCTACTTATATGGCAGAACAAAAGAATGTAACAGACATTTATGAGCTGTCAAAGCTCGCTGATGAGCATGAGTTGTTGACTAAGGCCCAATTTACGGCCACTTCACCTAAGTTTAATCGTAAAGTAAATCATAATGCTCACAGAACTCCTTATCAGAATCCCTCCAGTCCTAGTGCTCCAGTTACTCCCATGAGCTCTTTTCTTACAAAACCTAATCCTGCTACTTCATTGTCAGGAATGTCAAATAATAATAAGGTTAATTCTAAACCTACAGTTGGTTCTACAGGTGTGTCCACTGTAAGGTCCTGTTCCCATTGTAAGAAAAAAGGCCATGGAATTAATTCCTGTTTTATCTTGCACCCTGAGTTACGACCAACTGGTCTCATTTATTGTAGAGGTGTGCAAAATAAATTTACTAATAAACATGTAACTGTAAACCCCAATTGGGTGAAACAGTATTCACCATATATGTCTTCAGGTGAAGTTTTGTGTGTTGATGGGAAGTGGAAGCTGGTGAATATTCTTCGTGATACTGGTGCTTCCCAAACCTTAATTTCTGCTAGTATACTTTCTAATGTTGAAAAGAGAGATACTGGAAATGTTGTTGTTCTTCAGAGTGTTGCAGGATGTCAAACTGTACCTCTGATAGATGTTACTTTAAGATCCACCATTGCTCCTAGTTTATGCACTGTGGGTGTTTGTACACAGTTGCCCATCCCAGGTGTGGATGTTATATTGGGTAATGATGTGGCCATAAATCATGTTGTGGGTGAGATTAATCCCAGTTTGTATAAACAGCCAGTTGCAGATCATGTTTATTCTGCCTGTGCTGAAGTTAGTTCTATGAACGAACCTGTTGTAGTAGATGGTGTTGTCCATCCTACCTGTGCTGATGTCAGTACTATTATAAATCCAGTTGTCAGTTCTGTTGTTACTCAAGCATTTGTTCCAGTAACCAGTACCCCTTCAGTGGAGAAGTGGGATGTGGTTGTTCCAGATTCCTGTGTGGCCGATTTAGTTGTTGAGAGTAAGCCTGATGCTATGACTCTGCTTTATTCCAATAAATTGGGAAAGGATGTCCATGTACCAGTGTCTTGCCCGCTCACTACGAACGTTGTGCCAGGAGTTGAGAGAAACTTAAAAGCCACGACTCTGTTGTATTCTAGCCAAGTGAATGGTTTAGGACAAGATGTCGGGTTGGCAGAAGTATTCCCGCTCACTCCAAGTTTAGAATCAGTTGTCGAGAGTAAGTCTGTTGTAGAGGCCCCGCCTCACCCTAGTCAAGTTGATAGTATAGGGGAGGAGGTCAAATTACCTGTTACTTGCCCGCTCGCTTCAGATTCCTTTAATTTATGTGCATTGAGTAGAACTGACCCTAAGATTTCAGAGAGAAGCAAGGAGACAGTCTGTACTGTAGATCCAGTTCTGGAGAGTGTGGGAAATCAACCAGAGGATCAGCTTCTGTCGAGTAGATGGAGACCCATTGAGCCTCCCTCTTCAGTTGTCTGTGAGGCTGTGACCCCGCTTGGTAGTGTTATTGATTGTGAACAGACAGTACTCCAAGCAGCTCCAGATGTCATGGGAGGAAATTTTGGTAAAACCATTGAGAGTAGTAAGGTTTCATTCGGATCTAAGTTGCAGAGAGTTGTGGGTTGTGATTCTTATTCCATGTGGAGTAAGTATTTCTCATTGTGTAAATTGAGTCAGAGTGTGTGTAGAATGTTGAAATCTACTTTTATTCTGCAGGAGCCATTCTCTTGTGAAGTAATGGACTGTGGGACATCTTTGTCCAGCCTTGTGGTTGAGCAGAGAGAGTTTACTCAAGTAGGTTGTGCATCCGGTTGTTCTGAGGAAGTGGTGAGTTATACTAGAGCAGTGTCTCTATATTCAGATCCAGTTTATTTTGATGCAAGAGGAGTGAACAAAGTGTATGTTCCACTCAAGTGTGGTGTTGGCTTTCAGAGTCATCTTGGTGTTGACTTGCAGAGTCATATTGGTGGTGAAGGATTTAATCATACTTGGGAGCAGGTGTTTGAGGCTCCAGGTGTGTATTTCAAGTTGGGGGATAAGGTTATCCTAGATTGTGTTAATAACTGTGAAGGGTTACAGATTGTCCTTGGGTGTTTCCCAGGTAATCTGCTGTGCATCTTCAAGATGTTAAAACCCTTAAACCTCTTGGTTGATTGTTTGTCATCAGACGTTAATCACTTGGAAAGTGATGGTGAGGGTTGTCAAGTTTTCGGCATGTTCTTGTTAGTCTTTTGGAAGACTAGACGGTTGATGAAAGTGTGTGTTGTGTTCAAGTTCACCCTCAGCAATTGTGAACTTGTCTTCAGAGTCATGATTGAGATATGGTGCCTAGGCATATGCCTGTGCAAGGTAGTCTTTGCACTTATCTTTGGTTGTATTTCTTGGTTTCAAGGCCAAAGGTTTGCTAAGTTGGTGTGTTGTGTTGCTGAAGGTTCTATGAATGGGGAAATATTATACATAAATGTGAAGTTTAATGCTAATTTCTCTAATTTTAGTATCCATTGGGCGAGAGTATGTGTTCCACAGAGGATCAAGAGTGATGCGGAGCAGATGCTTTTGTCAGAGCATACCCAGGAGAAGTCCCAACACTACTTTACATCCAGTCAGAGTCATGGAAAATGGAGTCTGTCTTGGAAAATTCCACCATCTAGAAAATGGATCATATGGAAATATGGGACTGATCTAGGAGAAATAGTAGAAACAGATGTAGAAAATAATTGCAGTGATGTCTGTGTGAAAACAGTTACCTTTATTGACAATTCTATTCATGCTAATGATGATAATGTTGATGATAGGTGTGTGAAGTATGATCTGAAACAAAGTGAAATAAATGAGATAGTACCCTGGAGAGATAAATTTGCATACTCCAGTGAAACATATGTAGAACTTTCTGAGTTTCATGTAAGAAATATTGGAAGTGTTTCATTCTGTTCAGAAATATATACTTATTGCTTGTACATGTTTGGTGAAATTAATACCATAAATCAAGTGTCATACATTCTACTTCAGAAAAAATGCCATTGATCTTCAATCCATTGCATTTTTTTTTCTTGGAGGTGGAAGTGTTACGTACCCATAGCTGGCTACGTAATAAATTTATATAAACTTTCATGATATTAACTGTATGTGTATGTATATATATTCATCGTGTGTGTTGGCAATGTCAAGGGGTATAGGAGCGGTGGCGTCTCCTCACATGTATTTGACCTGTTCGATTCGGGAACGAGAGTTTGCTGGACCTGTTCAGTTTAGTGTTCCAGGTGTCACAATATTTATATTCATAAATTACGTGTATACAGTAATTACGCAGTTAGCATTGTACTTATTAATTTTGGGAAATACCTATTATGTTAATGTTTATTCTACATGTATTTTGAGAACCAGTGGTGGTTGATTTAGTCTCATTTATTAAAAAGTTATTGTTTTCTAACCCTCATCCTGTTGAGCGGAGGGGGAAGAGGACATGTGGGTTGGGTAGCCACAGGCGTCAGTTGCTGGCTGCTACTCGGGGACGTAACATGGAGGCTAAGTCTGTGTCTTTTGTTTTCTAGCTTTTAGTAGTATTTTGTTCTGGGAGAGACAGTCTATATTGTTTATTGTAATAAGTGAAATATTGTGATCATCTGTAAGTACATATTATTTAGATTTATCTTGAAAATATATTATAAATTTATATGTATATTTCTTCAGTCCTAAGGGAGAAATACTTTATTCTTGCTTGTGCCAATCATGTGATTACACTGGTGACCCGCTATATATTACAGCAATTTTGTCATGTCCCTAGACTACAGTTTTCTTGCTGCTGTACAGGGTTATGAGCCGTAATGAACGATCTGGTTACATCGTGCACTGAGATTTATTTGTTGAGAATTTTATGAAGTTACTTTAAGTTTGAATTCATTTTAAGCCGACAAATTTCGACTGGAAAAAA
>WNGS01094112.1:0-10376 GCA_020271785.1 Procambarus virginalis
AGGTCAAGCTGCTGCCAGTGCTTGGATCTGGGTGTCGCCAAGATACTCGTGTTGAGGCTCGGATTGGGGGGGTGTGCACAAGAAACGTGTTGGTGACACCAGATGACCATGAAGGCCAGCAGATGTTTCTGAGCAAACGCGGTTGGCCCGTTCCTTCATTCATCTCCATGCCGAATTCATACCCAAGCAAGTGGGCCAAATGTTGTGCCGGCACCCACTCTGGCTTGAAGTCGCCGAGGATGAACATGTGGCTCCTTTACCAGGAGAGTTTTGACTACTGTACTCTTGTTGAGTGGTCCATTACGTAGAATTTTTCCAGTTGCCTCTAGTGGAGAATCAGGGTTGGTGCATATGCACTAATTACATAGACTGGTCCTGTTTGGGAGTACAGGTCACAGGAACAGAAATTCGTTCGGTTTCCCCCATCGGTGACATAATGTGATCCACAACAGTGCATTCCTGACGGCAACTCCCACACCATGTTCTCTCTTGGTCTCATCAGGTGGTTTTCTTGTCCAGAAGAAAGAGAAGGGTCCGTCCTCTCTCGTCACAAATCCTGGATCCAGGGAGCCTGGTCTCTTGCAGAGCAACATTACTCCATCTGCAGTTTGCTCAACTCCTCACTCAATGATTGCTGTTTTTCGGCGCATCATTGATTTCTTGCAGGTCGTCAGAGAAACCTGGTGACTCAAGTGTCCTGACGTGCCATGTGCCCTAGCTGTTAAGGCAGGTTGAGAGTTTGCTTGTTTGGGATGATATTGCTTGGTGCAAAGTTGTCGGCACTTGTCGTAGTTTTCACCCTAAACCCCACGCACCCAGGAGGTTGAATCGGACCGGTGGGTCGAGGCAACACCTTATGGCTGGGGTTTAGCCCAGCTTGAGGCGGCGTAGCTTGGCCCAGTGGGGCCGATGACCCCTCCCACTGTCGAGAAGCAACCCCTGGCGTCACACTCCTTCGCAATCTGAGCAGAAGACTTAAAACCGTAGACTGTCACTTCCCGTTGTGGTTCGACGCTGTGAGGCGAAAGCTGAAGCGTCCTCTCCAGGGCGCAAAAGCCTGGGTAGGTTAGAGTAGGGAGGATGGAGCTGTTTACCCCTAGCAGCAAATCTCCCCCATCCCACGTTGCTGAATTATCCAATAGAAAGGCAAATGCCAATACAACATGGTTCAGCGAACGTCGCAGGAGCTGCCGAGAATCGAGTCGACGTCAACAACGAACTGCTAGGGGCTGCACTCCGGATTTTTCCTCGAGGTTGACCTGAAGCCTTCCAGACAAGGGGGTAAATGGCCGCAAGGCAGCAGAGGTTAAAATCGGCGGTTTTCCTTCCCTGATGGGCTGCTTCCAAGGCTATCGAGTCCCATTTACCCGGAGCAGCTGGTTGTAAGGCGCCAAGGGCACGCCCCCGCCCACTTCTCTGTCGGTAAAGCAGTTCCGCGGACTTAAAGCTAAGGCACCCGGCAGGCCAGGAGTTGGACTTGTGTTGGCAGAAGGACTTATGTGAGACGAACATGCCATAGAGGAGCATTTTATAGGGCATGGGAGCTACGTCCCCATTACCACCGCCTGGCCAATGACAACCCTTGGAACGTGCTTATGATAATGTACCGATTAATGTCTATGGCAAGTGTGGTCGGCAAAGTAGGTTTTAATGGAAAAGAAATTGTTCAAGATTTTTTTGTAGTGGATTCACATAATCCTAAGCCTATGCATGTAAGGACTCATGGAAAAAAGATGGGAATTTTCTTGGCGAGCCTAGATGAAATTGTCGATAGTTAAAACAATTAAAAGTGCCGAACAAATGTTAGATAAAATATTCAGTGGAGGCAGATAAGCCAATTAATAGCATGGTGGCAAAAATTCACCTGAAAAGTGGGGCTTCACCTAAATTTTTCAAGGCAAGAACAGTGCCGTTCCATTACAAGCAATTGGTAGAATCAGCCCTGGAAAAGCATGTGGCAGAAGGCATCTTAGAGCCAATTACACATAGTGAGTGGGCAGCCCCAATTGTACCAGTGTTGAAGGCAGATCGGAAATCCTTGAGAATCTGTGCAGACTTCAAGGAACTGAACAACCGCATACACTGTGAGAAGTACCCTTTACCTAAGAGAGATGAGTTGTTGTCAGTGGTCTGCAGGGAGCAATTTTTTCTAAGATTGACCAGAAAGATGCTTACTTGCAAATTCCTGTAGAGGAGGAGAGCCAGAAATTGTTAGTGATTAATACCCACAAGGGGTTATTTAAGTATAAAAGACTTCCTTTTGGACTCTCCTCGTCTCCAGCATTTTTCAGAGATTCATGTCCCAGTTGTTAGTTAACATTGAAGGTGTGGCTAGTTTTTTAGATGACATTATTGTATGTTGAGAGAATGAGGAAGTGCATGATGCTAGATTAGAACAAGTTTTGAATCTTTTGCAAAAGCACAATGTGAAGATTAATAAGGAAAAAACAACGTTGAAGACCAAGGCCATTGAATACCTGGGGTACCATATTTCAGGTAAGGGCTTTACTCCTTCTCACAAAAATGTAGCTGCTATAATAGATGCCCCAGCCCCAACATCAGTTGGGGAAGTACAGTATTTGTTGGATGGTTACATATTTTGTAAGTTCGTGAAGAACTTTTCAACAAAATTAGCACCTTGTATGAATTGTTGAAAAAAGAGGCTAGATTTAAGTGGGCAGCAAGAGAGGAAAATGCATTCAGGAATATTAAGCAGGAATTGATCAATTCTCCAGTGCTCACTAATTTTACAGGTAGACTCCCGTTAAAACTGGAGGTAGATGCTTCCCCAGTAGGAGTGGGTAGTTGTGTATTATTACAGGAAGTAGATGGTCAGGATAAAGTAGTATATTTTGCTAGCAAGAAATTATCTCCTGTGGAACAGAATTATTCTCAGTTAGATAAAGAAGCCTTAGCTTTGGTATATGCTGTAAAAAAACTGAGGTATTTTCTGCTGGGGAGGAAATTTCTTGCTAGAACAGATCATAAACCCCTGCTAGGATTGTTTGGCAGAGGTAAGCAGATTCCAGTTAATGCCAATGCTAGAATTCAAAGATGGGCATTACTACTCTCGCAGTTTGAGTATGATTTAGAGTTTAAGCCAGGCAAGGATAATGTAGTAGCTGATGCATTAAGTAGATTGCCTGTGACAGAAGAATTAAATTCCAGTATTCCAGTGGAGTATGTTAACCTGGTGGAATCTATGTCTTTTGAGGATATTTCATTCCAGACTATTAGGAAGGCAACTGGTAGAGATTCCAAATTAAGTCTGTTGTTGAAATATGTCAAATATGGTTGGAATGATAATTTGTTATTGTCAGAGTATGCTGCAGTGAAGGCTGACCTTAGTATTCACCAGGATGTACTCTTGTATAGGAATAGAGTGGTGGTGCCTGGGGAACTGAGATGTAAGATTTTGGAACAGCTGCATGTAGGCCATAATGGCATAAATGCTATGAAAGCAGAAGCTAGAAGTTGGGTTTGGTGGCCAAAAATAGACCAGGATATTGCTGAGGTAACAAAAAATTGTCATATTTGCTTTAAGAATTATCAGACACCCCAGGCTCCAGTACTTTCTTGGCCACGCACTGGAAAACCCTGGTCTAGACTTCATGTAGATTATGCGGGACCTATGGATAATAAATATTACCTAGTGGTGGTGGATTCATACACCAAATTTTTGGATGTTCATGTGTGTAATTCCACCACATCATCTGTAACTTGTGAATTACTAAGGAAAACATTTTGGAATTTTGGATTGCCAGACATAATTGACTCAGACAATGCATCTTATTTTAATTCTGTGGAAATGGAGGATTTTTTTCCGAAAAATGGCATTAAACATGTAACACCTGCCCCCTATAATCCTTCTTCAAATGGTCTAGCAGAGAGAGCAGTGAGATCCTTGAAAGAAGGGTTAAAGCGGTTTATGGAAGGTACTATTAATACAAGGCTTTGTAGATTTTTTATATAATCAAAGGAAAACTGTTCATTCTACTACTGGTAAATCTCCTTCTGAATTACTGTTTAATAGACACTTTAAAGTGCACATGGAAGCAGTAAAGACAGATCCCAATAAAGAGAAATCGGTAACTAGCTTGGCCAGTCAGTTGGCTCAGGGAGAGGAATTGTTGTTTAATGAGGGGGATGCAGTATATGCAAGGAATTTTGGAAGTGGGAAGCCCTGGGTGGAAGGAAAAATTAGGGAGGTCTTGGGCCGCAGGAACTTCACTGTGCAAGTGCAGAGTTTCGGGAACATTAATTGGAAAAGGCATGCTGATCAGCTCATGCCAAGGTTCACAGGGAATTTTGAAGACCCTTCAGGTGGGGGGTGGGGCAACTAGTGATATCCATCCTAATAATGAAGGGGTAGCAGCACCTGCAGGAGACCGGGAGGCAGAGCAAGGGGCAGCAGAGGGTAATGGGGATACAGTTAACCCTATGGACTCTACAAGGCGTAATTCAGAAGAATGTTTCCCAGAAGTAACAGGTCAGGACTCCCAGTTGAGAAAATCAGGAAGAGTCATACGACCGCCTGATAGACTTAACCTGTACGGATATAGTTTATTTAAAAGGGGAGGAATGTTGGGATTGAGTACAAACATGCTACCTCCAAACATGTTGGAGGTAGCATGTTTGGAGCAGATGCTCTTTTGTTTATGATCTTGTTAATAATATTTCATGTACCTGATAATTGTTTTGTTGTTGTTACTGGCGGAAAATAAAACCAAGTGGACGAAGATTGTTTGTCTGACCACAATTACAACAGAGTGTCTCTGGATAATTAGCACAACGGTACGTTGAATGTTTATTTTTGCAGAACATACATGTCCCCCAGCCTACTGCACGCTTGAAAGTTACCGGTTTGGGTGAACTAGTTACAGTAGGCTTGGAGGATTCTGCTGCATTGTCAGATTTTCTCCAACTAGATGTGAGAGTACTTGGCTGATGTTTATTTGGGGTAGTTGTTTTACCCTTTAATTGACTATTATTTTCTGTTTCTGAAGGCTCGCAAGAGTCTTTAACTTCCTCATTTGCTCGTCGTTTGTTTATGCAAACCTTCAATGATGTCCTGTACTGTCAGGACGGTGTTATGTTGTTGTGTGAATAATTCATCTAGTATATCGCTGGACAATTTTCGTTGAAGGACTACTTTGGTCATCCATTCACTAGTGGGTATATCAACCTTAAGACTGAATGTTCTTAGTAGTGACTCAAACTCCATGCTGTAGGATTGTAATGCGTCAGCAGTCTGATCAGGTTGAGGTAAGTCCAGAAATTGTAGTACTAAATGAATGACAGTTTTCTCATTGCCAGCATTATCCCTAGGAAGCTGGATTGGAAAATTAGTGCTGTCGCTATTTTCATTTACATTTTCTACTACTGGTTCAGCTTCACCTTTAATTTCAGTTTGGAGGCATGTTAACTTAGTAGCCTCAGGTATTGGGTTTTCAGAATCCACAGAGACCGTGGATAAATTGTCTGAGAATTGTTTAATTTCTGGTGGTATAATATTGGGCGATGCTGCAGTGGGTGAAGCTTTAACCTCGTTGACGTTGATTAAAGGATCTAATCTGCCTTGACATTTATTCTCAAAAAGATCCAGATCATCCATAACATTATCTACTTTATTTGATGTACTTGCTGTTTGCTCCGAATCAATTATCCTGTGTAAATGTTCCAACCTGGCTTGAGTTTCTTCTTCATATTGTGCTAGGCCAGACAGGAATGGTTCCACATCTTCAACTACTATGTCGTAGTCGTCGTGGACTTGATTTTGGTAAGATTTCCTATTTGCTTTCAATATATGCAATTGGGTTTGAATCTGTAATAGTGGTATTTTCACCCAAGGATAATTAATTACAGGTTCATATAACAACTTTTCATATTGGTCGAGATCTCTTGTCAGTTGGCGTTTACGTGCTACTAAAGCACGCTTTGCTTTCTGTGGATTAGTCATGGTGACTTGTTAATTAATTGGATAGTACTAGCTCATAAATTGTGAGCAAGTACTGATGGTAGCCTAGGGTAAAATTCTGCCATCACTGGGCTATAATCCTACCTCTACTAGAGGTTAGTACTTAAAATTAATACACATTATATATATGGGTTCGAGTCATTTCTGGGATGTGAGTTTTCAGATATATATATATATATATATATATATATATATATATATATATAAATATATATATATATATATATATATATATATATATATATATATATATATATATATATATATATATATATATATATATATATAACTGAAAACTCACATCCCAGAAGTGACTCGAACCCATACTCCCAGGAGCAACGCAACTGGTATGTACAAGACGCCTTAAACCACTTGACCATCACGACCGGACATAATGAGGTGATAGCCGAAGCTATTTGAACCACCCCACCTTGCATATAGTCCTGGGGACCATTCAGGCTTGTTCGCATTTGTGTTCCTCACGTGTGCCCCAAAGAATGAGGTGATTTGGTAAAATGCTATGCCCAAGATAACTATCCGAGTGCCGGCGGTGGGGTGGTTCAAATAGCTTCGGCTATCACCTCATTATGTCCGGTCGTGATGGTCAAGTGGTTTAAGGCGTCTTGTACATACCAGTTGCGTTGCTCCTGGGAGTATGGGTTCGAGTCACTTCTGGGGTGTGAGTTTTCAGTTGCATATAGTCCTGGGGACCATTCAGGCTTGTTCGCATTTGTGTTCCTCACGTGTGCCCCAAAGAATGAGGTGATTTGGTAAAATGCTATGCCCAAGATAACTATCCGAGTGCCGGCGGTGGGGTGGTTCAAATAGCTTCGGCTATCACCTCATTATGTCCGGTCGTGATGGTCAAGTGGTTTAAGGCGTCTTGTACATACCAGTTGCATTGCTCCTGGGAGTATGGGTTCGAGTCACTTCTGGGGTGTGAGTTTTCAGTTGCATATAGTCCTGGGGACCATTCAGGCTTGTTTGCATATATATATATATATATATATATATATATATATATATATATATATATATATATATATATATATATATATATATATATATTAGTATTTTGGTAGCAGTCTTTCCTGTAGACATATATTATTAAATATGACCGAAAAAGTAAGATTAATAATTCTAACACGAATTTTCTCAATGTTTCTTATATTCTTTTTCACTGTTGATGGTAACTGAAAAATCAATTCTCCAAAGTTCATTTTTATTTCTAGTCTGACGCGTCACTTGAGCGCGTTTCGTAAAACTTATTACATTTTCAAAGACTTCGTGTTAGTCGAAGTTAGAAGGCAAGTCGACGAAGAACTCTGTAGGGTAAGGCAGGTCCTAGTCAACAACGGCTTCTTCAATGGTTTCATTGAAGACATCATAAGAAGGAAAGTGAAACGCCATGCAACCTCTGAAGAGACAACTAATACAACACCTATACCCCCTATTAGACTATTTTACAGGAACTTCTTTTCCACAGCTCATAAAACGGAGGAAAGGGTCCTGAAAGATATTGGTAATAGAAATGTTATCCCTACAGACAAAAATCAGAAGATACAACTGGCGATTTACTATAAAACCAAGAAAACGGCCAGCCTAATCATGAGAAACTCTCCAGACACGGAGCAGAACGCTCTAGAAGAGACCATTGTCGTCTATGCCTTCAAATGCCCTCTTGGAGACTGTAAGCCTCAAAAAACTCAGTATATAGGCAAGACAACAACATCTCTTTCCAGGCGTTTAACGATGCATAAGCAACAGGGCTCCATTAAGGAACATATAATCTCTTCCCACAACCAAACCATCACTAGAGAAATCTTAGCAAACAAGACAGAAATCATTGATAGATACAGCGACAGCAGGCGGCTTGACATCTGCGAGGCACTACACATCAAGAAGTCAACACCAGCAATCAACAGCCAATTAGCACACAACTATATTCTACCCACTTCAAGACTCCGCTCAAATATAGAAGCATCAAGAAATAGGGGCCAATAGGCCTTCTGCAGTTACAAATCTATACCCATTGTTCCGTGTTCTGTGTTTAGTTGAAAGTTTGTTTTTCACCCCACTATTGTATTACATCACAGGTATACCTAAATGCAGGTATAAGAGCCAATGCTGTTCAGTCATAAGTAGTGTGTGGATAAACTAAAGTCTTTGAAAATGTAATAAGTTTTACGAAACGCTTTCAAGTGTCGCGTCAGACTAGAAATAAAAATGAATTTTGGAGAATTGATTTTTCATTTACCGTCAACAGTATAAAGAAACATAAGGAACATCGAGAAAATTCTTGTTAGAATTATTAATCTTACTTTTTCGGTCATATATATATATATATATATATATATATATATATATATATATATATATATATATATATATATATATATATATATATGTCGTACCTAGTACCCAGAACTCACTTTTTGGCCTACTATGCAATGCCCGATTTGCCTAATAAGCCAAGTTTTTCTGAATTAATATATTTTCTCAATTTTTTTTTCTTATGAAATGATTAAGCTACCCATTTCATTATGTATTAGGTAATTTTTTTTTCATTGGAGTTAAATTAACGTAGATATATGACCGAATCTAACCACCCTACCTAACCTAACCTAACCTATCTTTATAGGTTAGGTTATGTTAGGTAGCCGAAAATGTTAGGTTAGGTTAGGTAGGTAGGTTAGGTTGTCGAAAAACAATTAATCATGAAAACTTGGCCTATTAGGCAAATTGGGCCTTGCATAGTAGGCTGACAAGTGCGTTCTGGCTACTAGGTACGACATATATATATATATATATATATATATATATATATATATATATATATATATATATATACCCACCCTGCGGAGACGCCCACCCTGCGGCTGGGCGTCTCTCACCCACCTATTCACCGCCCACACAGTGCCTGTTGCAGAGAAGTGTCACCCTCCATGCACCCAGATCTGGCACAGGTCACAGCAAGCATTCAGGTTCTTCCCAAAAGTGAGGGAGACACAAGTGCCCACATGAGTGGTGAGCGCGAGGGACAGCTAACTACCCCTGCCGCCACCACCCGTGATCACCCTCCCACGCCACGTCTATGTCACAGCCCGCCCGGGGGGACGGAGGGGACTCCCCCAACTAACCAGGAACCCATCAGCCAAGAACACGGTCCTGGGAACAATGTACCCAGAGGCGCACCCAGAGGGGGGACCCAGACTCAGAGGAACGTGTCGGGTTTGTGAGGAAGCTCACAGCCTTAGAAACGATGGAACCCTATGTCTGCACAACGGCTGTGAGGGTTCATGTACGTTACCTGTAGAGAGGGAAGGCCCACAGGCCCCCCCGGCACCCCCACTCATCCCAGCAAACTTCATGTCATCAGATGACCTCCTGGGGGCCATCAATGCATCCACCACCAGAACTCTTCCCCACATTCCTAAAGCTGCGCGCCCATTTGCAGCAGGGAAATATACAGACCTTCTAAGGAAAAGTGAATGAACGGTCTGAAAATCTTAATGCTGCAGCCACCATCAAAGCATGGCATAATTTGCTCCTGTTTGGCAATATTTGCTTAGGCGTACCTGCAAGAGGCGGCAGGTCACTAGCCTCATCAGTCACTAGGGCAATAAATAATTTCCCCAGAGCTGACAACTTGATACCCATCCCTCCTCAACGCAAAATCCGTCGTGGAAGACCCAAGAGTTCCAATGACAATTTTAAGTTAGGTACACAAGTGACCAAGAAAATTGAAGAGGGCAACACAGTAGGGGCAATTAGGTTACTTACCAGTGAAGAAACAATCGCCCCTAGAGATACAGCAACTGCCGACTCACTGAGAGAGAAGCACCCTCCCAGAGAACCATGGGAACCCACTGCTCGGGACACAAATGCCCCAGACATGGGACCTCTATTCCTCCAAGCATCAGAGGTATACAAAGCCATCATGTCATTTCCACCTGGCTCAGCAGGGGGATACACTGGAGTAAGACCTCAGCACCTTAAGGATATGACAAACCCAGTTCTCGGCGAAGTTGCCGAGACACTGCTGTCAGAGATCATGAAGTTTGTCAACGACTGTCTCTCCGGGTTGATCCCAGATACAATTAAAACCGTTCTCTTCTTCGGAGCATCCCTTTGTGCCCTTAAGAAGAAGGATGGTGGAGTCAGACCCATTGCCGTGGGCAACACACTTCGGCGCTTTGTTGCTAGGGCAGCTGTCAGAAAAATCGGCATAGACGCTGCAACGATGCTTCGACCCCATCAACTAGGATTTGGTGTCCCCCATGGCTGTGAAGCAGCTGCTCCTGCAGCACGAGCCTATATCAAGGACCACCCAGTAAATAAGGCATTAATTAAATTAGACTTTAAAAATGCCTTCACCAGGTAAAAGGGATGTGGTACT
>WNGS01094113.1:0-27018 GCA_020271785.1 Procambarus virginalis
TTTTCTTCTCAGTGTCAGAGCTGCAGGGAATGAGGTGAGATACTTTTCCTTTGAAGTTCTCTTGTAATGATTTGTCTCATATTCTGCACATCATATACAAGGTTCACCGGATCTTCACCATTTGCAAGTGATGCAGCAAACGCCACAGCATACACCCCACTCATACTTGAGTCCCATCCTGGCAATTAGCAAGCGCACACAAGAAACATCAGTAGATTTGGATGGTAATTTATGCCTGGTGTCGTATGTTTATATTTTCCAGTTTCTCCAGTGTTGGAAACGGTGACCCAGTGACAACCATCAACTTGAATTATTTGAATAAATCACCTAATACAGCTGGCCGGAAAGGTCCCGCTGCAACACTGGGTCATGAAGGCCTTCTACGCTTGGCATATTTTGTTTGATGAGGTCACATGCAGCCTTTATATGAAGGTCAGAGAGCTGTTCATTTATTCCAATGTTTATGATCTCGTCATCTGTTAAATAATTTACATTGTCGAATGTGAAGCACTGCTATCAATCTCTGTATTATTGCATTGGTGTGAGGAGTGCAGTGATTGGTGCAGTTTATTCATCACCACCTGCCTCTAGCACATCATCACCAGTGACCTCTAGCACATCATCACCAGTGACCTCTAGCACACATCACTCACCAGTGACCTCTAGCACATCATCACCAGCTGGACTGGAAGTGACAGCGTCTTCCAGTCAAATAAAAATGTACCCCCCCCCCCCACTGATCAAAAAGACATTTCAGCATTAGGTTTACAAACTCTTTGCCATTGTCTGAATGGAAAATTCTCAAGAGTCCTAAATATGCTAAAACGCGCTCCTCCACCATTAAAGTAACTTCCTTGGCAGTTTTAGATTTTAAATGAAACACAATATATTTGCTGAAATGATCTACCACATGGCAAATATTTATAGTCTCCGTCTGGAGAATTTCTCATGTCTATCAGCTAGGTCTACTTGTATACGATGCATAAACTCCGTTTCGACGATCGGTTTCAGAAAGGGGGAGGGCAGCATGTCTGGGGCTGTGTCTTTTCACAAGTTGGGCAAGATTTACAAATTTCTTGCACAAATTGCCTAGGAATACCATAAAATTCCCTTTTCAAAATTGTTGCTGCCTTTTTGTAACCACAGTGTGCAGTACCTTCTCTATAAACCCTAGCAACTGCATCATATAGCTCTCTGAAAGTACATGCTTTACAGTTCCCAAGGTCCCATCAGCTTCCTCCCCTGAAAAACAAAAGCTTGACCACGTTTAATTGGCAAACTAAAACGCATTGGGATCATTACCATGTTTCTGAAATCATGCACATATATATTAAATAAATGATGTGAGAGATAAATATATGTGATATTACCAGAGTCAGACTAAATTTGTTTAAACACTCCATTCATATAAAAGGACCCAACATCTGCAACTCGCATCCAAATGAATACAATTAAAATGTAACCTATACTTTAATAAAAAGTAGAACATTGAAATATCTAATTTCATCTCTGTAGTATCTTGCCTCGTGCTACTAAGTCTCACAATATCTTTTACATCTAATTTCTTGCTTCTGACCAGTGACATCTGACTGACATTAGTATGACATTTGTGAATTTGATAATATTTATGTCAGTCCAGGATTGTTCTCAGCTGGGGAAGTTGAGAGTATTGCAGCGTATAGTGGCCTTGATCGTCAGGCGCAGCTGGGGTGGAGGGATTTTCCGTATTTGTATGGGTGTTTTGTCCTTACTCTGCACTCAAAATTTCACCCTTTTATTACTGTTAACGCACAAAAAACCCCCACCCCCCCCATCAAGAACAATATGTATTATTCCCGAAAAAAATATTTTGAAAAAAATGTTAATTAAAGATTAACACACTGGCAGTTTAGTTTACATTCTATGGCAAAGCACACATTCAGTCCCCATCAGTATCAGCCACCAATCCCTGTGGAAAGCTGATAATTGCACCAACTTACGAGATACGCGCGAATGATGCCTAATCCCTGCCAACCTTAAATTCCCTAACACTAAGACTGAATTAGTATATGGAAGAAAATATTTATATAAGGTACCTAGGTCATTACTTTGCTACTCCACAAGGTTCTGTTACCCCTACATATCCTTAATTCTAAATGTCTGTCTACTCTATATTTATATTATATATAATATATATATATATATATATATATATATATATAATATATATATATAATATATATATATATATATAATTATATATCCACATATAATGTAATGTGTGTAAACGACAGCCGCGTCAAACAGCCTGGTAAACCAAACAACCAACCGGAGGAGGCCTGTGATCCTCGGGGGTAATTAGCTTCGGGCAATTAGACGGACCCCTTGGGAGACATGATGACTAAGGGGTGGACAGTAACCTAAGCCTCAGGATGAGTATAGGGTGCACAATAAACTAAGACTCACAGTATGAGTATGAGTATGCGGTTCAAAATACACTGAGACTCACAGGATAAGTATGAACTGCAGAATATATTACAACTCGTACGATGAGTCTGTGGTATTCATGCTCTATATTAGGTAAACAAGAACACATCTCTGTTTTCAAAATATATAATTTAATCAAACAAAATTAGAAATATATTGTATGTTTCCGAATTTATGATGATATAGAATATATATTAAAGTTTATAATAAAGGTAAAAGTGGCTGTACTTGTGGATGACAATCCTCAGCTTGGCACCTTCTTTTGATAATTACTTGCTTGTGGCTGACATATATAATCTGACTGTTTCAACCATAATTCAACTAGACATCGATCATGCGTCATAATTAATATATAACAGTATATATCTTTACTTCTGTTTTGTGTATTAAGATGACTTAAATTTTATAAGTTAAGCAGACGAGGAGTCACAATAACGTGGCTGAAATATGTTGACCAAACCACACACACTAGAAAGTGAAGGGACGACGACGTTTCAGTCCGTCCTGGACCAATCTTAAGTCGATTGTGTCGATTAAGTTCACAATCGACTTGAGAATGGCCCAGGACGGACCGAAACGGCGTCGTTCCTCCACTTTCTAGTGTGTGGTTTGGTCAGCTTTATAATTAATTTCTTTCTGTATATGATGATAGTGTGCAACTAGGGTATCATTGCAACTTTATGGGAAATCGTTAAATCATAAATATATCTTGGGTCTTATACTTATATTGTTAAATATACAATATCTTATTATATATTTTGTGTGTAAATCACGAAAATTAACACGTAATGAAAAATGTGACAGTGTCAGACCACGGAGGAAGAATTGAAACAGGAATTTCCTTAAGTACTTTCGTATATTAATACATCTTCAGAAGGAAAGGTTCCTGCAGAAGATGTATTAATATAAGAAAGTACTAAAGGAAATTCCTGTTTCAATTCTTCCTCCGTGGTCAGGCTGCGAGCAGCCGCGTCCAACAGCCTGGTTGATCAGTCCAGCAACCAGGAGGCCTGGTCGATGACCGGGCCGCGGGGACGCTAAGCCCCGGAAGCACCTCAAGGTAACCTCAAGGTAGGTGGTCTGACACTGTCTTATTATATATTGTATATACTGAATTATATATACTATGCTTATATTATATATACTGAAATATTGTTACATTTAACGTATGAAACAAAGTTTATATCTGTATTTTTAATAAAATATAAAACATTAATGTTTATCAACGCATCTCTGTGAATTACATAGTTTATCAGTATTGTACAGCCTGTGATCTCCGCCTGGCTGGCCACTGATACCTAAGTAGCTTTCATGTGTCCGGACACCAGCGATAGGGTTGTATTATTTAACTTTAGAGAGAGATATTTCTTGAAATATGTCACATTAACGTCTACATCTTCCTTCCTTCTGACATATAGATTTTAAGGTTAATTAG
The DNA here is from genome assembly GCA_020271785.1 of Procambarus virginalis. Taxonomy (NCBI): domain Eukaryota; kingdom Metazoa; phylum Arthropoda; class Malacostraca; order Decapoda; family Cambaridae; genus Procambarus; species Procambarus virginalis. The sequence goes on from WNGS01094113.1 coordinate 3,902, forward strand.
CATATATGGAAATAAATTACACAATTTATTGGCTGGTGTGAAGGGCTTCACACTCTTAGAGCAAGCCATCAAGTAACTCTACAGTATCAAGTAGCTATACAAAGGCATATATCTTCGCTTTCACTTCAGTTATATTTATGACAAAGTATTTAAAGTGTAGCTTATATTTCTGCCTTTCTGTTGACATAGAAAACTTTCGTTTATTACATTATCTAGATAAAATTAGCATTGATCTTCAAAAGGTTGTAGTTGTAACATCCATTATAAACAACATTATTATTGCAAACAGTAGGAGTTTCAAAGTCTCATTTATATGGATACCTTCTCATATAGGTGTTGTCCAGCATGATGACACAGACAAGGCAGCTAAAACTGAATGTGATAAGCCTGAAATTGAGTGGGATATGGGCATTCCAATTTCTTCTGTCAAAGCCGCAATATTTTAGGTAATTAGGGAAGACAGAAGAGCAGTCACTGACACACAAAAGCCAGAAAGCAAGAGTATAAAGAGATATGACATGTTTATGTGCCTCTGTAACCTTTTCCACTACCGCCCACAAGATGGGTATGGGGTGCATAATATATAAACTAAAATAACTAAACATGTTTAGAACCGAGAATTATATGAACGGACAGCATAAAACTTCCACTAGTGTCACAATGACAGTGTGACATTGTAATTGCCAGAATTAGGCTAGGATATCGATATGTATCGCAGGTGGCTGCAGGTAATGAATGGCCCCCAATGGTGAATATTCCTACTGTAAACTATGTGAACAAGAGCTGGGACATACTCACCAACACTATATCTGTGATTGCCCTGTTATAAGTGACTTCATGCCAAATGGTATAAGGTACTTTGAACTCTGTAATTACTTCATACACTTAGGAATATGGAAGATATTCTTGTGCTGTACCCAGATTTTGCTAACGGAGGCTAATAGATCAGCCTTACATTTTATGTTCTCACCTGATTGTTAGTCAGAGTTGATTTTTTTTATTGAGGCTGGTATTTTATCCCCTGATTCCATGTATAACTAACCATCCTGTGAGATGGGAATATTAGATGAACTTATAGCTAGTTTTTTTATATAAACTGTGTAATCTTTCATATAGAATAGGGTAGCAACACATTGCTGTGTATACTTAAGCTTGTTAATAATAACAAAAAAAGTTAGTTCCTATCGATAGGGAGAGCGACGGTTCAATAACCTTCTTTAAAATATGAATATCTTTCCTATCTCAATAAGATCTAATCTCTGTGATTAAAACGCAAAAATGACTTTGTCACTGCCTTTTGATAACGTATACAATCATAAGCTTTATTTGTGAATCTCTATTAAACAGTAAATCAGAGAGCGTGTAAGGTTCCATGTGCGAAGAAACAGGGAGATTTTACATAAATACAGTACATGATAGTTTAAGTAGCGAACGCAATTTAACTTCCAGCCATGTATTTTTAAGTAATCTTTAACGTTTTCTGGCTAGTTATGTTTGATTTGGTTAAAAATACGCATTCTCCTTGTTAACATCATAAATTAAATTTGCGATAATTTGAGCAGAGAAGTTCGACGACTGGATCACTGTGCACAGAAGGCTGGTATGCCAGCAAACACTTTCCAGAGAGCAATATATCTTGGATAAGTCGCTCCACGACAGTGTTACTTGGACCATCGACTTCCTTTGATATTACATATTTACATCTTATTTTGTTATGAAATTATATTTTTTCAGAGTAAAATTATGTTTTCTCATGTTCTGCATCCAGCATCCACATTATAGTGAGTAAATATACCATATTACTTCATTACTTACGTAATGCTAGGAGGGTTTGAGTAGCTTTGGGTCTTTAGGTAAACAGAATCTCCAATAGATGGGGCGAGAGTCGCCCCATCTCTCTCGCCCGGGCGGGAGTCGAAACTTAAATTAAAATTGCTATATCATTGGTCTCCAACATGATATATTTCCTTTGGTGCACTCACAATAACGATTATAGCTCAGTCTTTCTGAAGGCATGTAATATTTTAGGCTTTATTAGCGTATCTTTGTTAATTACACAATATATTTGCAAGTGCGTAGGCGTCTGCACTCCATGACCGAAAAGCTACTGAACGCCACTATAAAAACATATATATCTTCACTTGAGCTTTAAATATGTCTAATGTAATGTATTTAAAATAATGCTTATATTTCTATCTTTCTTAAGACATATAAAACATTTGTGTTTATTAACGAATTTACGTAAAATAAACATTGTTCTGAGAGAGAGTTGCTCTGTCGTTCAGTCTGTACGGGGGTCGGAGCTCGGCGACTATTAAAACACATGAATCTTAATTAGAACTTTAATTATGTCTATAATAAAGTGTTTAAAATGAGCCTTATATTCCTATCTTTCTTGAGGCATATAAAAAATTTACGATTATTTACAAATTTACGTGAAATAAGCATTGTTCTGAGAGAGAGTTGCTCCGTCGATCGATCTGTCCGGGATCGGAGCTCGGCTATTATAAAAGTACACGTATCTTCGCTTTAAATTTAAATATGACAATAGTAAGGTATTTAGAATGAAGCTTATATATCTGTCTTTCTTGTGACATATAAAAATCTTATGTTTATTAAGGAATCAGCGTGAAATAGGCATGGTTCTGAGATGAATGCTGCGGTTTTCGAGCTCGACGAGCGATGAAAACTGCCCCTTTTTACAACTACAAATATCTTCGGTTTTACTTAAAATATTTGTCTGATAGAGGTTTTACATATAGATCGCGTTTCTGTCTTTCTTCTGACTAATAAATAATTTTGGTTTATTAAGTTATCAAGATGTTTTCAACAATATTCTTTCAGCGTTCGTCTTTTCCAACATGGGCGACCCTTTTAGAAGCGCGATACTTGGGTTAACCCATCCTATAGTTGGGTCTGTTTCCAACTGGGGTTCGAATATTGACACATGTATACAAACCCCACAACAGTCAAGAGATTTTACGCGAAATTGTGCTAGCTCTCTCTTTTATTTACACCAACTTGTTGAGCTGCCTTACATCATGGCGACGAACACAGAGAAGAGAAGACAACTTGATGATGAGATGAGCAGGTCAGTGGTGATGAAGATATGTGAGGAAGGAGTCGTAAGAAACCTTACTTTCCTTAGACTCTGTGGAGACCTCTCACCGGGTGCCAGGTTCTCCTGCCACCTCCACCCTGGACCATACGCACACTCTCTACTTTCCTGCTCGAGAATAAGTTTTACGTTATTTTCTTGGTCAAGGATTGGTTAGACTACTTGACTGCTCAAGAATAAGTTCTACATTACTTGCCCGGTCATGGATAGATTAGATTACTTTCCTGATCAAGAATAGGTTAGATACTACTTTCCTTGCCAAGAATAGGTTAGATACTACTTTCCTGGTCAAGAATAGGTTGCACACTACTTTCCTAGTCAAGAATAGGGTTGAGACAACTTTCCTGGACTTTTTCCCCTTCCTTAGTGTGTGTAATTACCTAAGTGTAGTTACAGGATGAGAGCTACGCTCGTGGTGTCCCGTCTTCCCAGCACTCTGTCATATAATGCTTTGAAACTACTGACGGTCTTGGCCTCCACCACCTTCTCACCTAACTTGTTCCAACAATCTACCACTCTATTTGCGAAAGTGAATTTTCTTATATTTCTTCGGCATCTGTGTTTAGCTAGTTTAAATCTATGACCTCTTGTTCTTGAAGTTCCAGGTCTCAGGAAATGTTCCCTGTCGATTTCATCAATTCCTGTTACTATTTTGTACGTAGTGATCCTATCACCTCTTTTTTCTTCTGTCTTCTAGTTTTGGCATATTTAATGCCTCTAACCTCTCCTCGTAGCTCTTGCCCTTCAGTTCTGGGAGCCACTTAGTAGCATGTCTTTGCACCTTTTCCAGTTTGTTGATGTGCTTCTTAAGATATGGGCACCACACAACAGCTGCATATTCTAGCTTTGGCCTAACAAAAGTCGTGAACAATTTCTTTAGTATATCGCCATCCATGTATTTAAAAGCAATTCTGAAGTTAGAAAGCGTAGCATAGACTCCTTGCACAATATTCTTTATGTGGTCCTCAGGTGATAGATTGCTATCTAGAACCACCCCTAGATCTCTTTCTTTATCAGAATTCTTTAAAGATTTCTCACATAATGTATAGGTTGTATGGGGTCTATGTTCTCCTGTTCCACATTCCATAACATGGCATTTATTAACATTAAATTCCATTTGCCATGTGCTCCATATACTTATTTTATCCAGGTCTTCTTGAAGGGCATGACAATCATCTAAATTTCTTATCCTTCCTATTATCTTAGCATCATCAGCAACATGTTCATATAATTCTGTATACCAACTGGTATACCTTTATGTAGACAGTAAACATCACTGGTGCAAGAACTGAACCCTGTGGTACTCCACTTGTGACATTTCTCCAATCCGATACATTGCCTCTGATTACTGCCCTCATTTTTCTATCAGTCAGAAAATTTTCATCCATGTTAGAAGCTTACCTGTCACCCCTCCAATATTTTCCAGTTTTCAGTACAACCTCTTATGTGGAACTCTGTCGAAAGCCTTTTTTAGGTCCAGATAGATGCAGTCAACCCAACCATCTCTTTCCTGTAATATCTCTGTTGCTCGACCATAGAAACTGAGTAAACTCGATACACAGGATCTTCCAGATCGAAAACCATACTGTCTGTCTGAAATTATATAATTTCTCTCCAGGTGTTCTACCCATTTAGTTTTAATTATTTTTCCAATATTTTGACTATTACACTTGTCAATGATACAGGTCTATAATTAAGGGGTCTTCCCTGCTTCCACTTTTGTAGATTGGAACTATGTCAGCCTTTTTCCACACATCAGCTACAACTCCTGTAAACAGGGATGCCTGAAAAATCAGTTGAAGTGGAATGCTGAGCTCAAGTGCACATTCTCTCAGAACCCATGGTGAAATTCCATCTGGACCAACTGCTTTGTTCTTACATAGCTCCTTGAGCATTTTTTCCACTTCGTCTCTAGACACCTCTATGTACTCTATGTTGTTCTCTGGAATTCTTATTGTGTCTGGTTCCCTGAAGATTTCATTTTGTACAAACACACTTTGGAACTTTTCGTTTAATGTTTCACACATTTCCTTTTCATTTTCCGTGAATCTATTTCCCATTTTCAACCTCTGAATATTATCCTTTACCTGCAATTTGTTGTTTATGAATTTATAGAATAGACCTGGTTCTGTTTTACATTTGTCTGCAATCCCTTTTTCAAAATTTCTTTCTGCCTCTCCTCACTGCCGTGTAGTTGTTTCTCGCATCTTTGTATCGCTGGTATGTTTGGGGGTTTGGCCTCTTCCTGTATTGATTCCATTTTTGTGTCTGTTGGTCTCTGGCCCTCTCGCAATTTCTGTTGAACCAATCCTGTTTCCTAGTTCTGCATCTCTGTTTTGGTATAAAACATTTTGTGCCTTTATCATATATTTCACAAAACTTGACATACATCTCATTCACTTCCTTGCCTAGCAACAAGTCTGTCCAATTATACTCACTAGAAAAATTTCTAAGGTTGCCATAATGTCCTCTCCTAAAGTCAGGTTTTTTAACACTTTCGCGCGCGCGGCACTCGGGGAAAAAAAATTCCGATTGTGCGCGCGGCATTCTGGATGCTCAAGTGTAAAGACAAAAAAGTGTATAAACTTTTCACGCTCCTAACATCAATTCTCAAGCTACGTATTTCATTTTGGTATCAATGTGTTGGCAATAAAATTCTCTACAAGATCATATGCATAAAATGTCACCAAAGCATTTGCTATCCCACCACGAAATAAATAAACACGAAGATGACTCGCCGTGACACCCAAACAGGAAGTAAATGTTCATACTCTTTCGTTTGTTGCCAGCTCCACAGTGATCCTACAGCATTGATTTTGATATCACTGAACTCGCAATAAAATTCCCCACCCAGACATATGCCTATCAATGTATAATTATGATACGGGGTGACCCGCACGAGTGTGGGAAGTGGCCGAAGCGTTAGCCGTGATTTCAGCAGCGATGACATTGTTGTGAAGCAGCGCTTTGAAAGTTTATACTTATTTCACTGTCCTGACATTATTTCTGCAGCTACGTATTTCATTTTTATAGCAATGTGTTCGCAATAGAAAGTTTTATAAGAACATGGGTAGAATTGGTCATCAGAGCGTCAAATAAATTTGCGGCGAATAAAATCTTACGCGTGTTTGTACCCGTGAACGTAAAAAGTTTTTACTTTGTTTTTTNCATTGTCATTAACACTTTCGCGCGCGCGGCACTCAGGAAAAAAAAAACGATTGTGCGCGCGGCGTTCTGGGCGCTCAAGTGTAAAGACAAAAAGTGTATAAACTTTTCACGCTCCTAACATCAATTCTCAAGCTACGTATTTCATTTTGGTATCAATGTGTTGGCAATAAAATTCTCTACAAGATCATATGCATAAAATGTCACCAAAGCATTTGCTATCCCACCACGAAATAAATAAACACGAAGATGACTCGCCGTGACACCCAAACAGGAAGTAAATGTTCATACTCTTTCGTTTGTTGCCAGCTCCACAGTGATCCTACAGCATTGATTTTGATATCACTGAACTCGCAATAAAATTCCCCACCCAGACATATGCCTATCAATGTATAATTATGATACGGGGTGACCCGCACGAGTGTGGGAAGTGGCCGAAGCGTTAGCCGTGATTTCAGCAGCGATGACACTGTTGTGATGCAGCGCTTTGAAAGTTTATACTTATTTCACTGTCCTGACATTATTTCTGGAGCTACGTATTTCATTTTTATAGCAATGTGTTCGCAATAGAAAGTTCTATAAGAACATGGGTAGAATTGGTCAACAGAGCGTCAAATAAATTTGCGGCAAATAAAATCTTACGCGTGTTTGTACCCGTGAACGTAAAAAGTTTTTACTTTGTTCATGTTTTTCAAGTTTATACTCGTTTCACACCGTTTTTTTTTGTATAGTGTTCGGAATAAAATTCCCTACACAGACATATGCCTATCAAGTACAATTCTTGGGAATTCACAGCTGTAGAGACGGCCAAACACACACAACCGGAACCCGCTCTGGATACTCCAACTCACACCCGCAACACCCACAAAAAAAGTTTCTGGTGTTTCGTGTATACTTTAGTTTTCGTGCTACAGTTGTCATTTAGGTATCAAAATATTCCTAAGAAAATCGACTACAATACTACAACAACCTAGGACAATTATGTGTACTTACCAAAGGAAAGACGATTGTAGAAAAATAAGTTGAGCATTTTCTCTCCACTCCACCTCCTTCAGGTACCAATTCCTGAAGTTGCTCAACAGATGTTCGTAGGTGGAGTGAAGCTGGTGCGGGTGGTTACTTCTTGTCCACATAATACACCCTTTTCTTGTGATAACTGGTGTAACACGGTATGACACAAAGTGGAACATCGCATGTCTTGCATGCTATACCAGTTTCCTTCCTAATACCCGACTTTGAACACACTTGACACCTGCGACGTTCGGGAGTTTTACAAGTTCATGCTTCAATTTGTAGTTCAGGCGAGTCTCTGATAAAACAACACGTCCCTGTTGTCTCTGTGTTGGTTGTACACTACAGTCTGAATCGTCGCTCTCACCATTGTCTTCAAACAACAGTGTAGCAGATGAAATATCTTCATCAGATTCATGGTTGGCTTCAGCACGAGGTGTAGACGTGAAGAGAGGGCGCCTCACACCCGACGGGCCAGGTGTTGACGGGTTAGCAGCAGGATACACAGGACCAGTGTCATCATTTATGTCTGGAGCATGAACTAAATGAGGAGATGGTGTTGTTGTTGCAGGCCACTCTTCCTTGTCAAATTTCAATAAAGCCCAAATAGCAACCTCATGAAACTGGAGCAGAGTTAGTTTCTTTCGGTCATCTGTGTTGGCCTTGTACAATGCATAAGCGTTTTGCAAAGCCATTTGCAGGAAATAAAAGGTTATTTTCTTTGTCCACTTGTGACATTTCCTGGCGAAATGGTAATACTTTACCATTTGATCAAAGTGGTCAACACCCTTCATGAACTTATTGTAGTCAATAATTGCCTTTGGTTTGTTCACCACAACCTGCTGTAGTCCTGTTGTTCCATCTGGCCTACGAACTCGTTTGCGTTTTTGAACTCTATTTGTGTCTGCATTGTGGAGGTTGGTAATCATAGAGACAACTCGCTTGTCTTTCCACAGCAGAATGAAGGTGTTGTCCTTGCGGCGGTAGACTGTGGTATCCACATCAATCTTAGTCTTCGCTATATGTTGCAGGTCTTTTGGGGCGCCACATATCATCGATCATCGAACAATGGTGGAATATTGTCCTCAAGCCACACAACACTGGCCCCAGGCTGGCGAGTACGTACTGGACGTGTACGCTTGCGAGGAGGCTGGGGTGCCTCATCTACCTCACTCGGTTCATCCTCACCTGATAATTCATAGCTTGAATCACTCCCACTATCAACAAATGGGGTTATTTTCAAACCACGAGTAGGAGGTCGTTTCCTTAGCTGGATTTTAGGCATGCACGCACCACGTGTGCGCCTTGTGGTGAGAGGCGGCAGTGCTGGTGCCCCCTCCTACTCCTCCTCTGTTAGGCCTTCAGAGTCCTCCTCCGTCGATTCAGCCCCATGGGCTCCAGGCCCCCCAAATTCACATTCTTCTTCTAAATCCTCACCTTCTGCCTCACTTCATCCAAATCCACTTGATCAAAGGCATCCAAGAGATTGGGAATCTTGGTGGGAGTGAGCCTCAATCCAGAGAACCTCCTATAGATGTCGGTAATCTTGTCTTTTCCAGATGAATCAGAGGCTCCTGTAGCCGAAACACCACTTGGGCCTGGTGCTGGATCCATTATTGATGAATGTAGTTGGTTACAAACACACAGAAACGGGTAAAAATCCTTGAAACCATGCGAGTTTGGCGCGCAAGGGGAGAGAGATGCGATCGCTCCACGTGACAACAAAATGGGCCTGTCACGTGACCCAGTAGGCCGACGTGACATTCGGCCTACCCGAAAGGACGGGAATTTCATGGCGCACAGTTTGAAACAAACCCCAAGTAAATCGGATTTAAGCTGGATTTTTTACAATTATTTTAATACGGACCGTAAATGTACGACGTGACCGCGCAACCGATAGAAATATAGCCGTCGTATATGTATGGGGTGGGCGCGCGAAAGTGTTAAATATGCCAAAACTAGAAGACAGAAGAAAAGAGGTGATATGATCACTACGTACAAAATAGTAACAGGAATTGATAAAATTGATAGGGAAGATTTCCCGAGACCTGGAACTTCAAGAACAAGAGGTCATAGATTTAAACTAGCTAAACACAGATGCCGAAGAAATATAAGAAAATTCACTTTCGCAAACAGAGTGGTAGACGGTTGGAACAAGTTAGGTGAGAAGGTGGTGGAGGCCAAAACCGTCAGTAGTTTCAAAGCGTTATATGACAAAGAGTGATATGAAGACGGGACACCACGAGTGTAGCTCTCGTCCTGTAACTATACTTAGGTAATTACACATTCGCTCACTCACTCATTCGCACTTCCCGCAAAAAAAAAGGGGGAGGGGGTTCAAAAGAATGTTATACAGCTGATAGAGAGTGCAGAACAGGTTTGCTATCTGACTCCTCCCAATGCTCCCATCTCTACAAATGCATGGATGTCAGTGCACACCAGATTATTATTTGTGAACACACCAAGTTAGATTTTTACATAAAACAGGAATGCTTATTGGATAAACATGGTGTATTTTTGGCCCAGATGGCTGCCACTTATTGGACCCTCTGGGATGGCCCCATGACTGCATGCAGTTATGACCATAAATATACATATATAAATTGGTACCTTCTTTTTCAAATTTAATCCGTTCCCGAGACGGGTCGTAAACCGAAAAATCGCAAACCAAAACGAATTTTCCCACAAGAAATAATGTAAATTTAATTCATCCGTTCCACACTCAAAAATATTAACTTCAAAATACATTTCATACATAATGCTACAAATATTTTGTACTACAGTATGTACAAGTCATAAGTTGACCAAACCTCACACTAGAAATTGAAAAGACGATGTCGTTTTGATCCGTCCTGGACCATTATCAGTTTGATAATGCTCTAACACTTTTCATAGCAATCTAGTTATCACTACTCCTCCTGCTTCTAATGCTGCTGGTGTCTACTCTATTTCCTGTTCGTCTTGTCCTCTGCAATACTTTGGTGAAATGGGCCGTACACTTAACAGTCTCAAGGAACACAAAGAAGTGTTAAGTCTGCAGGCACAAATAATGCTCTCTTCTGTCATGTTAGGGATTCTAATTATCCTATTGATTGGTCTTCCTCTAAAATAATCTTTCCTGCCTCTACTCTACAACGGGAGTAGTATCAGACGCCATCTTGTCGACACGGCTCTGATACACAACATACCCAACATGAACCTGAGTCTTGGCTTTGTTGCTGTTGACTCTTCCCCTTTCACAGTATATACTCAAATGTTCTAAATTTTCTAACAAATGTGACCTGACATAAGCCTGCCCTTCATTTTTCTTTCTTTTAGTTTCTCTTGTTTTCTCTTACATTTCTCTTACATATTCTGCTAAGATTTGCATCTTCTCACCTCTCTCTTGCCTACTTAATTCCCTTGCCAACCTCGTGTCATGTCAATCTACTTGATAATGGTTCATTACCGATCGAATCGTTGTTGTCTCTTCAATTTTTAGTGTGTGGTTTTGTTAACATTTTTCAGCCATATCATTGTGACTCTTCATCTGCATACAAGTTATATCTTACCTTTATTGATGACTCTTGTTGGTGTATGAAAGATGGCGAGGAGGGGGGGGGGGGAAGGAGGAGAGATGTTAGCGCTTGGAAGAGTCCCCTTCCATTATAACGTCAGGCAGTGATGACCTGTCTGGGATACTCTCTTACGTTTTGCAAACATACCACTAAGACCTGGTTGTGGCTCACTGCTTGTTTGTCTCACTAAGAACCTTTCTATAGAGACTTGTTTTTGCCTACATTTTAAAACTGGTTTGTAGTAAGTCATCACATTGTCATTAACCCCTGGGAGGCGCTTGCTTTCAACAAAAGTGTTGATTTGTGTTCCTTGATCATGGGAAAAATAATAATAAAAATCATAGGTGACATATAATGGCCGCCATAGGGTGGAGAAGTCTGGCAAAATTGAGACGTTGACAGGGTAAGCATCCTGTGGCAGTTTGCTCCACCTGCGCTGACAGGTGGGAGTTGCCACAAAGATATTATTTCCTAATTATTTCAATGTCTCTGATTGATTTTTTCTCAGTTTTTTGTAGTAATATTATTCAATAGTGTGTAATGTGATATATAATAAAATGGAGGGCCAGAAATGTTGGTAAACAACATAGTGGCCACCAATACCCCAGCCAGCAGACCATGCTTTCTCACTCACCAACATTCCTCATCCCACTATGCTGTTTGTGTTGTTGTTATGCTATATACACACATTATATATTAGTATCTACATGTTTTATTTACTATAACTGTACAACTAAGCTGGTATAGTGGCCACCAAAAACTGCATGGCATGACAGAGCAGCTAGCAGATGACAGCCTCACTCCTTCCTTCACCAAAATAGCTCCTCCCAGCACACTGTTTGTGTTGTTATTACACTATATACACACACATTATATATAAGTACAGGTATCTATGTTTGTGTTCACCATAGTGAACCACTAAATTGGTATGGTGAGTCTAGACAATAATAGGTGGCCACACAGTCAACAGATGACGCTACCTCTCTCCCTCGTCAAGATTACTCCTCCCACCATGCTACACACAGCACTAATTATTGCCACAGTCCTGCTATTATCAGAATCCTGGTCATTTTTATTACAGTCAGGGGTATTTTGTAATACTATCATCGCTAAATAATAGCAATTACATATATATTTTGACATTTTTAGGAATGCTGTGGTCACAAGCTGAACAGTGGTGCTGTTAGCTCATGCTGCGTAGTGCCAGCCTTGGTTGCTCACTCAGTACTGAAGCTCTCACACCCGAGAATGTTGCCCATGATTTAAAAAACAAAAAATAGGTCTGTTTATTAGAGAACTTTGCAGTTCTTCTCATACTTCACACATTTTCTTAATGAGGAAGGGACAATCCTCTACTGCCTCTACTCACAACTATTTTCTTAGGTTGAACCTTACCACTGACTTTCTTGGGACCCTTGGCATGATATATAATTATTACTTTTATGTTCAGAAACCCAAAAAATCAGAAAAACTATGAAATTCTTTACAAAGAATTCAAGTGCGATCGTCACTAGGCATGAGGCACTGGTAAACTGAAGCGTGCCTCGTTTGTGCCAGGAACCACGTGCTCGGTCGACTCATACATGTATCAATTTACTCGTCGCTAACCTAGGTAAAGGTCAGCAACTGAGTCAAATTTTATGAAGAAATTGAGATCGTAACCCGAAAAAATTGTTTAAAGTGACGGTCGTCAACTGAGGCTCCACTGTACTGTATATATTGCATCATTATAATTTTGGTGATGTGGTGTTGACCGACTATATTAATATTTTTCAATATTTACAGCAGATTTGTCATCAGTTGCTTAATTTTTGTATAATGTATAATGTGCCCTTATTTGTATCTTCTGCAAATTTACTAATTTTTTTATTTACTTGTATAAAGTAGTTTTGATAATATAAAATATAAATCCCAGTATTGAATCCTAAGGTAAATAGTGTGTTATTCTTAAATGTTGCTTGAATATTTGATATTTATTAATTAATTGGTTTATTATTTCAGGGACCTCCCGGTGTTGGCAAGACAACTACGATTTTGTGCTTAGCTCGTGCACTTTTGGGTCCTAGTTTTCGAGAAGCTGTGATGGAACTGAATGCATCAAATGACCGTGGTATTGATGTTGTGCGAAATAAGATAAAGATGTTTGCTCAGCAAAAAGTAACACTTCCCAAAGGAAAGCATAAAATTATTATTCTAGATGAAGCTGACAGGTAATTAATGAAAGAGTGCTTAATTACTTAAGTGTAATTACGTAAGCGTAGTTACAGAATTTCTGTAGTTATGCTCGTGGTGTCCTGTCGTCCCACTATTCTTTGTTATATGATGCTTTGAAACTACTGATGGTTTTGGCCTCCACTACCTTCTCATTTAACTTGTTCTAACCATCTACTATATTTGCTAAAGAGAACTTTATAATATTTTGGCACCTTTGTTTCCTTAGCTTAAATCTATGATCTCTTGTTTTTGAAGTTCCAGGTTTGAAGAATTCCTATTTGTCTGTTTTGTTGATTCCTGGTACTATTTTGTACATAATGATTTTATCTCTCTTTCTCTTCAAGCTTTGGCATCTTTAGCATCTCTAGCTTCTCATAGCTCTTTATTTTTCAGTTCCAGAAGCCATGTAGTAGAATACCTTTACACCTTTCCCAGTTTATTGATGTGCTTTTTGAGATATTGGTACAATACAACTGCTGCATATTCCAATTTTGCTCACAAAAGTTGTAAACAATTTATTTAACCCATCTACTGTGCATTTGTTTAACCCTTGCAGGGTGGCGATCATGTACAGTATATTGTATATGATTTTGGCCTGACTGACTGGAGGGTGCATATCACATATACAGTACAACCTCGATTCAATGTACCCCGATTCAGTGAATTTCCGGCTAGTTTGCACACTTTTCAGGCCGGATTTACTCAACTGGTTCGACGAACAATGGTTCGCCGAAATGGGGGATGTTGCAGATTTGCTTTTCTTTCTCCTTCAAGGTTCAGGGACTGGCTCGGGTTTATTATGGGGTGTCTTGGATACTACTTTCGTCTCCCATTCAGGTTAAACCTGGCTCCTTACGTGTTCACACGCCTCACCCGGGTCGTGGTGGCCGTCTGCGTCTTTTAGGTGTTTGGGTGTTGGCCTATCTTGACAACTGGCTGGTCTGGGCTCCCAGTTGGGCTATGTGTCTGTTCGCCAGGGATTTGGTTCTTTCCCAGCTAGCCGGGTTGAACCCGGCTTGAACTTGGTTCCTGGTGAACTGGCGGAAGTCCCATCTAGTACCCTCCCAGGTTCGGACTTGACTGGGTCTTGTGTGGGACTCTCGGACCGCTTCCTTGTCTCCCCCTCCGGAGTCTCTCCTTTGGCTGTGGTCCCGCATGTGCTTGTTTCGGTAGGGGGAGGGGGTGTCCCGGGTCATGCGTCACGCAGAGGTTGCTCGAAGGTTTGTGCAAGCGCCTGTACTTTGCGATGATGGTCTACCTGCTGGGTTGTGTTTGGCTTTGTCGGCTGTTCTAGTTCCTTTGGGGGACATCCCTTCCACCTCTCTCGCAATCGTTGACTTCGACTCCTGGAGGCCTTGTGTTGGCTGCTGCATCGCTGGCTTCCTCTTTGAATTTTTCAGGGTTAAGTGCCCTGGCGCCTACCCTCGCCCCTTGCTCGATGTGTTCACAAACACGTCATCTCTCGGCTGGGGCTTTATGACCAGTGCTCACCAGGTCGGCTAGGGGTGGTGTGGTCCATCCTACCGTTGGGCCTACAGCACAGTGTGGGAGTTCGCGGCGGTGTGGTATTCGCTTCAGAGGATTCGGGTCGCCCGTGGATCGACGAACTGGCTCCATTCGGACTGCTCCTCGCTTGTTCATTGTCTGAACCACGGGAGTTGAATGCGGTCATTGGCTCTTTGGGGCAGGTTGCTTTGGGTGACGAGTTTCTTGTTTGCCGAGGAGAGGGGTTTGGCTCTCCTGGCCGTTCACGTCCAACGGAGACGTGAAAGGCCACATCCCCCCCTTCCAACATTCTGGCGGACGGCCTGTCCCGGTTCATTCCCCTGTCCACTTAATGGACGGTCGTCACCGGCTCATTCAGTTGGATCTGCTAGATGTTCGGGCGCCCGGAGGTGGACCTCTTCGCGTCGGCGTGGTCAAGGCGTCTTCCTGTATATGTGGCACCCTTTCCCGACTGTGAGGTCGTCAGGGACGATGCCTTTCAGCAGGACTAGTCAAGGTGGGGGTTCCTGTATCTCTTGTCCGGTTCAGCTGTTGGTCCAGGTCCTGGCTCGCTTGGAGACTTACGAGTGACGGGTAGTCCTCGTGGCCCCCATGGTGGCTGGTCCAGCCTTGGTTTTAGGCGCTGCTTGCTAGGTGACTTTCTAAGAACTGAACCCCTGTAACGTGTACACTCATGGGGACCAATCAGGGGGTACCACCGAAATAAAGAAGAGTACTCAGTACACGGGGCAATAACCAAGGCAGACCCCCCCCCACTAGGCAGGCAACAAAAAGAAAAAGAAAACCCCGCAAGAAGACAGCGTACCCAGGCGGAACAGAGCCGGCCACTATGATGGTGAAAACAAGCTGCGCAGTACCCTGCGCCCCTTACCAGTGCAACTACCCCTACCCTAAGGCAAACAAGGGAGTCAGAACACCCTAGCACACAAAGGAGAGCCAAAAACTGAGCAGCAAATGCCCAAGCAGATGCAGAACCCATGGAACTTGTGGAAGGTGGCCCCAAGTCCCAAGGGCAGTTCTTACCGGGAACCTAGGGAAGGGAACCCTAGGCGGATGCAGCCCGAGTACTGAAGAATTATTCTTTGCTCGCACCCCCCCCCCTTTCTATAAGACAGTCATCACGCCACAAGGCATAGAGCTGAAACCAAATCTGGAGCCAGAGCACACGACCTCTGCCTAGTGCATCAGCCTCAGTACTGGGGTCTTGGATAGCCGGCGCAAGGGGTCTGGGGCTCCCTCTTCCTCCTCCCCAGGGAATGGGGGGAGCTGCGCAGACGGCGGCGATGTGGTGACGTCATGCTCGTTAGCTTGTTTTCATTTTAGGAGTTCTGTCCACTAGTTTGGCTCTCAGTAGCAATTTTTTAACCAGAGTAGGGGTTTGTTTTGGTTTGCTTACCTTTCTGGGTGCCTGACCCAGTCAGTGGCAGACATAGACAAGTCTGACATTAGCAAATTAGCCTGGATAGCTCCAGGAAGCCTCCAGGTCTCACCCAGAAAATGGCGTTTCATTACATTCAATGCTGTTTTTCTGTGGGGAGCCCCTACGGCTCCCTGGAGCTTATCGGGCTAATGTATGTTATGTTAGACCGGGACACTAGCTATGGAGTTCAGACCTACCAGGGACCAGCGCCAGAACCTGGCCCCTTCAGAGAGGTTTCAGGGAGCAATGGCCCTGGAAAACCCCATATGGTTGGGGTTTTCCTTATCTGCCATCGACCGGGGTTAGGCACCCAGAAAGGTAGGCGTAACAAAACAAACCCCACATGGTAGAAAACTACAACAAACCGAACAGAGAGGTAGAAAAACTCCCTACAATCACAAGGAAAACAATCAAACAATCACTTTACTGCCGCGCCGGTTGTCCGCGCAGCCCTCCCCTCCCCGGGAGGGGGAGGGGGGGCCCCGGACCTCACCGCGCCGGCTGCCGTCAGTTCGTAAGCTAGTGTCAACCGGGATACACGCTTCTCTGGCCTCAAATTCCTTGGCGGTGTTTGCCTCGTGTGGCGTTCTCTGCTGTTTTTGTGGTTTGCGGTGGCCAGGAGTATTTCATCAGTGCCGGGGCTGCATGAGTCTAGGGGTTCCCTTCCCTAGGCGCCCTGTGAGTACTGCCCTTGCGTGTCAGGGTTATCTTCTCTGGGGCGTTCGGGAACCGCTCCCGTAGGGGTTCTTGCTGCTCGGCATTTGCCTCGCCCTTGGGGCCAGCTGGGGCTTGGGGCCTTGTTTGGCCTTGGGTAGGGAGTTGGTGTTGTGCTGGTTAGGGCGCCAAGGTGTTGCGCTGCCTGCCACCTACGCGGCGGCCGGTTCCTGTTGCCTCTGGGGACGGTGTACTTTTGCGGGGTTTTTCTTTTGTTTTTATTTTCTTGCCTGGTGGGGGTCTGCATAGTGTGGCTATAGTTCCACTAGTAGTGTTTGGCAGCCCTCTGCTAGGCCCCGTGCTTGTACACGTCCCGGGGGTTTTCAGTATTAATCTTTACCCTTGTTTTCGGGTTTCTTAACCGGTTAGCAACACCTTGCCCGGGCTTCCCGTAGTTGCTAACCTACGGGCCCTGGAAACCCCTGTCTGGGCTCGGGAGACCATTGCATGTGTCTTCCGGGTACCAACCCGTCTTGTACGGGATCGTTGGTTGCTGTGCCTTTGTCTCTAGGTGACAGTCGCCATTTACCTCCGTCATGCTGCCTGTTGGGTCCCTGACACCTTGACCCGGAGTCTTGCGAGAGAGTTTCTCTGCTTGTTCTCCAGTACTCCTGATGTTATTACTGTTCAGAGTACAGGCGGCATCCGTGTTGCAAGCTAGGTTAGGTTGCTGCAACATGTTAGGTTGGTTTCCCACTCGGATGCCCCGAGGCCGCCCCGTTTTGGTTCGGTGCTGTTCGCCCTCCTCCCTCCCTGTTCCCGGTTCCGGACTGTCTGCGGGTTTCGGGGTCGGGGCGGGGTTTAGTTGGGGCAGAGACTCGGGCGGTTTTCGGGGGCTGCCCCATTCGGGTTGGGGGACGGAGGTTTTAGAGCCTGTTCCTCCTGCCAAGGCTTCTGGGGCTTACCAGCGGCCCGTTTCTTGCTGCCTTTCCCATGGACTCTTTCTTTTCTTTAAGGGCGGAGGGCTTGGAGGACGGCTCTGCCCCGGGCCTCTGTTGCTGGTTCCCGGGGCTGTGGGGGATGCCTGCTAGCAGTTCTGGGGCGGTTTGCCCCTGCCGGGGTTTTTCTGCTTTTGGGCGGAGTTTTTAGCCCATCCAGTCTGCTTGCTTCCCACTTTTGCTGGCGTGTTTTGTCTCTTAGCGTCCAGCACAGCCCCTGCTGGCGGCCATTTTCGTCTGCCTGTTTCCCGGCGTGGCCACCAGGGCGGCGTTGCGGTTTGTTTACATACGCCTGGGTGTGCGAGCGAGCGTCTGGGGTGAGTTTTTCACCCTTTTTTCAGGGGGTTTTCTTCTCCTGTTGTCGTTTTTTTTGCTTTTCTGGTGTTTTCTGCCCGTTACTGTTCCTTTGGGTGTTTATTTTCCACCGGGCTTCTGGGCCCATGGGTTTGGGCTCAGTGTTTCTGGCTGTTAGGCTTGCTCCCACACCTTGTCCCTCGGTTTTCGGTCTGTTATGACTGTTTCCCAGAGGGTTCTGTATGGGGGCTGCGCTTTGCCTTCTGTGGTGTTCTCCGCCGGCAATTGTGGTGGTTTGGCTTCCCCCTGGTTCGATTCTGGGTTCCTTTGGGTTCTTTGGTTTCGTTCCAGAGGTTTCTTCCTCTTGGGCCCCCTTTTTGTGGGTTCAGGGGGCTTTGTTTCCTCATGTGACCTGGTTCTGCCTTCTGGGGTTCCGGGGTCTTCCTGGCTTGCAGACTGCTCTTTTTGGGTCTAGGCACATGTTGTGGTTGTGCTGGGCCTTTGAGGTTTTGCTGTCGAGGTGGGCCTTTTGATGCAGTTTAGTGCCTTCTTTGCCTGGCCGGTGTGGTGCTCTGCCCACTGGTCGGCAACTTGTACTTTACATTTACATTGTATGTACTCGCCTCGTTGTGCTTGCGGGGGTTGAGCTTTAGCTCTTTGGTCCCGCCTCTCAACCGTCGTTCAACAGGTGTACAGGTTCCTGAGCCTGTTGGGCTCTATCATCCCTACACTATAAACTGTGTAGGGAGTCAGCCTCCGCCACATTGCTTCCTAATGCCTGGGTGTACGCTTGTGCATGTGTACGCTGTGTGTGTGTGTGCATGTGTATACATGTCATATCTTGTTTGTGTATATGTATATGCATAATGTGTATGTGTACTTTTATTTATATTTTTTTTTTTTCTCTGTTGGCGGGGTGCTGGGGGAGCAGCTTGCTCTATTGCCTCTCGCATGGTCCCGCTGTTGGTGGGCGCTT
Source organism: Procambarus virginalis (assembly GCA_020271785.1). NCBI lineage: Eukaryota > Metazoa > Arthropoda > Malacostraca > Decapoda > Cambaridae > Procambarus > Procambarus virginalis. Next base: position 22,815 of record WNGS01094113.1, read on the forward strand.
TGCGTCGTCTTCCGGCCTCTGGTGGCATCGGTGACGGCTTCTCCCCCTTTGGGGGGTTCAGAGCTGGCGGGGTGGGCTTCTTCCCCTGCGTTTCGTCGTGTCATCTTCGTGGGTACGTTGGACGTGGTCGGTCCGTCCCATCCTTCTGGGGTCCGGCTTCTGTTGGGGGCCGGGTGCCTGGATGGTGGCCCTGGACCTCCAGGTCACCTCTTGGCGCGTTCCTCCCCGGTTTTTCTGGGTCTGGCATGGTTGGTGGTGGGGCTTCAGGCTGGCTGCTTTTGTTGCCTGCCCTATTTTGTGCTGAGCACTTTGAAATTTTTGCATCTTTCCCGGATCTTGGTTCCCTGTCTGTGTCTGAGATTCGGTGTATGGCCTACCTCGACGTCTGGCTGGTGTGGGCTCCCAGTCAGTCCGCATGTCTGCTCGCCAGGGGTGTGGTTCCTTCCAGATCGCCGGGTTTGGTGTCCTGGTGATCGGGAGGTTTTTCCATATGTTTCCATCCCGGGTTCGGGCCTGGTCCTTGTTTAGGGCTATTGGGCCACTCATTCTTTCCCTCCAGAAGTGTTCCTGCAGCTGTGGTCCCGCCTTCGGCGGTGCATGAGACGGTCTCGGGTTGCTCAGCGGTTGCTTGAGCGGTTGTGCGGGAGTCTGAACTTCGCCGTGCTAGTCTACCCGCCGGGTCGGGTTTGGCTGCGGCGTCTGTTTTGGTTCCTTCGGGGATTTCCTTTCCGCCTCTCTCGCGATCGTTGGGTTCTCCCTCCGGGGTCTTTTGTCGGTTGCTGCGTCACCGGCTTCCTCTTCGGGGTTTTTCAGGGTTCGGTGCCTTGGCGCCTTCCCGAGCCCTCGCTCGTTGTGTTCACGGACGCGTCGTCTCTTGGCTGGGGCTTTGTGACCAGTGCTCACCAGGCAGGCCAGGGACGGTGGGGTTCGTCCTTCCATCGGGCTCACAGCACGGTTCGGGAGTTCGCAGCTGTCTGGTTCGCGCTTCGGAGGATTCGGGTCGCTCGGGGATCGCCCTTTACCTCCGTTTGGACTGTACTCCAGTGGTTCATTGCCTGAACCGCGGGGGTTCTCTTCAGTCCTTAGCTCTTGGGGTTGGTCCCTGCGAGTGGTTCGTCTGCTGGATTCCCGGGGTTTGGCTCTCCGTGTGGTTCACGTCCGGGGAGTGTCCAACGTTCTGGCGGACGGTCTGTCTCGCTCCCCTGTCCACGGGGTGGACGGTCGACGACGACTCGTTCGTTGGATCTGCCAGACGTACGGTCTCCCAGATGTGGACCTCTTCGCGTCGGCGTGGTCTCGGCGTCTCCCGATGTGACGCCTTCCCCGACTGCGCAGCGTTCGCGGTGGATGCCTTTCGGCGGGACTGGTCTAAGGGGGGTTCCCTGTACCTCTTCCCTCCGGTCCAGCTGTTGCTTCGGGTTCTGGTTCGTTTGGAGACATTCCCAGGGAGAGTACTCCTTGTGGCCCATTGGTGGCCGGCCCGGCTTTGGTTTCCGGTGCTGTTGACTCGGTGCCCGAACCCGGGACGTTTACCGCGGCTCCGCCTCTTTCAGCAGGTCGGTCCGATCTGGTACGGGGCTGGTTCGACCTTCTCCTCTGCTCTTCGCGTCTGGGTTTTTTGACGCGGGTGTATCACCAATTCTATGGTGATCAGGTGGCTTCGTTGATGGTGTCCCACCTGAGAGCTTCGTTTCGGCGACAGTATGGATTTCCTGGCGTTCTTTTCGCCATTTTCTGGCTCTTTGTAGGTTGTCTTTTCTTTCGGATCAGGTTGTTTTGTCCTTTCTTTCTTGGCTTGTTCAGGACGGTCGATTGATGCCTGATACTGTCGCCTCGTCTCGTAATTACCTAAGTGTAATTACCTAAGTGTAGTTACAGGATGAGAGCTACGCTCGTGGTGTCCCGTCTTCCCAGCACTCTTTGTCATATAACGCTTTGAAACTACTGACGGTCTTGGCCTCCACCACCTTCTCCCCCAACTTGTTCCAACCGTCTACCACTCTGTTTGCGAAAGTGAATTTTCTTATATTTCTTCGGCATCTGTGTTTAGCCAGTTTATATCTATGACCTCTTGTTCTTGAAGTTCCAGGTCTCAGGAAATCTTTCCTGTCGATTTTATCAATTCCTGTTACTATTTTGTATGTAGTGATCATATCACCTCTTTTTCTTCTGTCTTCTAGTTTTGGCATATTTAATGCTTCTAACCTTTCCTCGTAGCTCTTACCCTTCAGTTCTGGGAGCCACTTAGTAGCATGTCTTTGCACCTTTTCCAGTTTGTTGATGTGCTTCTTAAGATATGGGCACCAAACAACAGCTGCATATTCTAGCTTTGGCCTAACAAAAGTCATGAACAATTTCTTTAGTATATCCCCATCCATGTATTTAAAAGCAATTCTGAAGTTAGAAAGCATAGCATAGGCTCCTTGCACAATATTCTTTATGTGGTCTTCAGGTGATAGTTTTCTATCTAGAACCACCCCTAGATCTCTTTCTTTATCAGAGTTCTTTAAAGATTTCTCACATAATATATAGGTTGTGTGGGGTCTATGTTCTCCTATTCCACATTCCATAACATGACATTTATTAACATTAAATTCCATTTGCCAAGTGGTGCTCCATATACTTATTTTATCCAGGTCTTCTTGAAGGGCATGACAATCATCTAAATTTCTTATCCTTCCTATTATCTTAGCATCATCAGCAAACATGTTCATATAATTCTGTATACCAACTGGTAGATCATTTATGTAGACAATAAACATCACTGGTGCAAGAACTGAACCCTGTGGTACTCCACTTGTGACATTTCTCCAGTCCGATACATTGCCTCTGATCACAGCCCTCATTTTTCTATCAGTCAGAAAGTTTTTCATCCATGTTAGAAGCGTACCTGTCACTCCTCCAATATTTTCCAGTTTCCAGAACAACCTCTTATGTGGAACTCTGTCGAAAGCCTTTTTTAGGTCCAGATAGATGCAGTCAGCCCAACCATCTCTTTCCTGTAATATCTCTGTTGCTCGATCATAAAAACTGAGTAAATTCGATACACAGGATCTACCAGATCGAAAACCATACTGTCTGTCTGATATTATATCATTTCTCTCCAGGTGTGCTACCCATTTAGTTTTAATTATTTTTTCCAATATTTTGACTATTACACTTGTCAATGATACCGGTCTATAATTAAGGGGGTCTTCCCTGCTTCCACTCTTGTAAATTGGAACTATGTTAGCCTTTTTCCACACATCAGCTACAACTCCTGTAAACAGGGATGCCTGAAAGATCAGTTGAAGAGGGATGCTGAGCTCAGGTGCACATTCTCTCAGAACCCATGGTGAAACTCCATCTGGACCAACTGCTTTGTTCTTATTTAGCTCTTTGAGCATTTTTTCCACTTCGTCTCTAGACACCTCTATGTGCTCTATGTTGTTCTCTGGAATTCTTATTGTATCTGGTTCCCTGAAGATTTCATTTTGTACAAACACACTTTGGAACTTTTCGTTTAATGTTTCACACATTTCCTTTTCATTTTCCGTGAATCTATTTCCCATTTTCAACCTCTGAATATTATCCTTTACCTGCAATTTGTTGTTTATGAATTTATAGAATAGACCTGGTTCTGTTTTACATTTGTCTGCAATCCCTTTTTCAAAATTTCTTTCTGCCTCTCTCCTCACTGCCGTGTAGTTGTTTCTCGCATCTTTGTATCGCTGGTATGATTGGGGGTTTGGCCTCTTCCTGTATTGATTCCATTTTTGTGTCTTTTGGTCTCTGGCCCTCTCGCACTTTCTGTCGAACCAATCCTGTTTCCTAGTTCTGCTTCTCTGTTTTGGTATAAATTTTTTGTGCCTTTATCATATATTTCACAAAACTTGACATACATCTCATTCACTTCCTTGCCTAGCAACAAGTCTGTCCAATTATACTCCCTAAAAAATTTTCTAAGGTTGCCATAATGTCCTCTCCTAAAGTCAGGTTTTTCAATTGCATCGACCAGCATATTTTCTTCCAGATTATAACGCATTGCATACTTTATCCCAAAAAGACATGGTCACTTTTACCCAAGGGAGGAAGGTACTGAATGTCAAATATCTTCCTCCTTCCTGGTAAATATCAAATCTAGCATGGAGGGAACGTCACCTTCCCTCATCCTCGTAGCTTGTTTAACATGTTGATACAAGAATGTTTCCAGGATGAGGAATGT
>WNGS01094117.1:0-5000 GCA_020271785.1 Procambarus virginalis
TCCCCCCCCCCTTTTGTAATGGTGTATATAGGGCCTGTAGGCTAGGGGTGAAAGAGAGTGTAGGACCGGACGGACAGAGAGAGTACGGTGCTCCCGGATCGAGCCCGGTTCTGTGACACCATCCACAGGCCGGGATAGACAGTGTCCACCGGACGGACAGAGGGCTTGTTTAGGTAATGTGTGTGATCTCTGTAATTCTGTTCCATGTCTGAATTTCTTAACTTGTTGCCAGTGTTAGAGTAGGAATTATCGTGTTGAGTATATTTGGTATCTCAATAAACTCATGTTAAATTTCCCGTCTGTGTCAATTGTTGATCCTCTTAGAATCTTTTGATATCGTGGCTGACAACCGTCTCATATTTAATGACAGTTATAGAAAGTACTCTCCAAGCCAAGCAATGTTTCTTGCCTCGTTGCTTGATTAGTCTCAGTGGTCAAAGGCAGGATGGTGGCAGCGTATTTAATCCTGTGTAGCATTTCCTTGTTGACAGTGTACCTTTGATCCGGTGTAACCATCATATGTCAGCTCATATTACAAGTGTTCATAACAAGTGTTACCAAGTGCAACGGATGGAAGTGTTACTCAGGATAAGAGTGTGTACATTTATTAGTTTAGTATTCATTATAGAAGGTCACAGGGGTGACTATTTCACCAAGTTTTACATTGGGTAGTCATAGCCAATGTTACAATGGCAGCAGTAGTGGTTGTCAATGTTTACATGGCGCCCAGTGACCCCAGCCCTGGCGCCCAGTGACCCAGCCCTGGCGCCCAGTGACCCCAGCCCTGGCGCCCAGTGACCCCAGCCCTGGCGCCCAGTGACCCAGCCCTGACGCCCAGTGACCCAGCCCTGGCGCCCAGTGACCCCAGCCCTGGCGCCCAGTGACCCCAGCCCTGGCGCCCAGTGACCCAGCCCTGGCGCCCAGTGACCCCAGCCCTGGCGCCCAGTGACCCCAGGCCTGACGCCCAGTGACCCCAGGCCTGACGCCCAGTGACCCCAGCCCTGGCGCCCAGTGACCCCAGCCTGACGCCCAGTGACCCCAGGCCTGACGCCCAGTGACCCCAGCCCTGGCGCCCAGTGACCCCAGCCCTGGCGCCCAGTGACCCCAGCCCTGGCGCCCAGTGACCCCAGCCCTGACGCCCAGTGACCCAGCCCTGGCGCCCAGTGACCCCAGCCCTGGCGCCCAGTGACCCCAGCCCTGGCGCCCAGTGACCCCAGCCCTGGCGCCCAGTGACCCCAGCCCTGACGCCCAGTGACCCCAGCCCTGGCGCCCAGTGACCCCAGCCTGACGCCGCGTGCAGCAGTAATCAACAGATGTTTCCACCACACACACACATTCAAATAATGGAACATGTGTATGGACAACACACACGCCTTTACCCTGTATAACGATGCTACTACAACACCTGTGGACTATGCATGTCTGGACTGTACAGGGGGCACATCGTACAAGGGGCACATCGTACAGGGGGCACATCGTACAAGGGGGCACATCGTACAGGGGGCACATCGTACAGGGGGCACATCTTACAAGGGGGCACATCGTACAGGGGGCACATCGTACAAGGGGCACATCGTACAGGGGGCACATCGTACAAGGGGGCACATCGTACAGGGGGCACATCGTACAGGGGGCACATCGTACAGGGGGCACATCGTACAGGGGGCACATCGTACAGGGGCACATCGTACAGGGCACATCGCAAATGCACGGAGCTGCGTAATCTTGCCGATGAGGACTAGACGGACATAAGTCTTACACATATAGAGTGAGAGGTAAACTTTAGAGAGAAAGTTTACTGGAGAACCTGAATACACTCAAAGTTTTAGCGGTGAAGTAGAAAATACAGTTTTGGGAGTAGAAAGTGTATCCAGCAGTGTCCTGAAGTGAGGTCGCCCTCCCCACCCCCATCTTCGGACCCCAGGTGTGTAGGGTAGGGGGTGCACATCCACACCTGGGGGGGGACCCAGGTGTGGGAAGAGGTGTGGCCTCCCTATGTGGCACAAAAGCAAGTCACCACTCCGTCACAGGTCATGAGAATATGTATATTCCAAATTTGACACCCTGATAGCAATATATATATATATATATATATATATATATATATATATATAATATATATATATATATATATATATATATTTGCCACAAGGGCCGTGACGAGGATTCGAACCTGCGTCCGAGAGCATCCCAGACGCTGCCTTAATCGACTGAGCTACGACATGGTCGAAAGGAATTGAAACCAAAGTTCTAGTGAACTTACTGGATCCTGCAGCCTCTCCGAGGCACAAACCAGGCTTTTACACAACTCCCTATATATACATGGTGGCCGGCGGTGAGTCCCGCTACACACCTTGAGCGAGGGCCCGTGTCTGGGACGTGTGACCTTTCTCCCGGGCGTCTCCCAGCGTGAGTGGTGGAGTGTGTCAAGGTCACTGTGGTGATGGGTCGGTCCCATTGACACCGGTGTACCAGGCAACACCTCACCCATACCTCAAGGTCGGCCAGCTGTGGCCAGCTGGACCTCACCCTCGACGATGGTACAGACGATGAGGACCACGAGGAGGAGGAGGAGGAGGTTGGACCTTGAGATGGACTGTGGAGAACAGACATGCAAGCACCTCAGACATTCGTGACTTAGTGGGAGGAATAATTCTGTCAAGTACATTCACCCCGGGAAGCAACATTGCCTCAAGATTCACCGCACGCCTTGTAAGTTTATACATGAAGTTGATATATAAAACTTCCATATGTTATCAGCTTTGCCCAAGTCTATTTGATGATGAAAATGGTCATTCCCGGCTCCGTTTTTGGCCGGTGATGAGCAAGGGATGGCGTCGGTCAGCCCGCGGGAGATGGACACGTGCTGCCAAGTTGCTCATGTAAGTGTTGTACCAGCGGCACTTACCTACCCGCAGGCCCGGGGTGACAGGCCACACACGCACTCAAACCATAAAGAGCTTGTTAATAAGCACTGGTGTGTGTAGCGGTGCAGCGTCACCCGGCTGGCTCACAACTCCCTCCCATTGGTCAAGGAACCGACGTCTGTACTGCTAACGGTGGTGTTGTGTATATTGCCAGCGACTGTGGTCTAGCACGTGACTTGCCGTACCCACCGACCTCAGAAGAGTCGCTATCGTCTCCTCCCGTCAGGAGAGTCGCTATCATCTCCCCCACACCACTCCTTGCGCCAACGTGCAGTCCCATCACCCCATCACTCCCGGGCAGAGTTGATTAATACCCTAAACGACCCCATGTCTCAATGATGCGAATTCCCCGCCTGACAGGATGAAAACAACCCAGCGGGTTTTCTTCCCATTGGGGAGTGTTGTACATGCTGCTATGGGTGTGTCCACTCACCGGACGAGTGGTGCTGCCCAATACTGTCACTATGGCGGTGTGTCCACTCACAGGACGAGTGGTGCTGCCCAATACTGTCACTATGGCGGTGTGTCCACTCACAGGACGAGTGGTGCTGCCCAATACTGTCACTATGGCGGTGTGTTCACTCACAGGACGAGTGGTGCTGCCCAATACTGTCACTATGGCGGTGTGTTCACTCACAAGACGAGTGGCGCTGCCCAATACTGTCACTATGGCGGTGTGTCCACTCACAGGACGAGTGGTGCTGCCCAATACTGTCACTATGGCGGTGTGTCCACTCACAGGACGAGTGGCGCTGCCCAATACTGTCACTATGGCGGTGTGTCCACTCACAGGACGAGTGGTGCTGCCCAATACTGTCACTATGGCGGTGTGTCCACACACAGGACGAGTGGTGCTGCCCAATACTGTCACTATGGCGGTGTGTGTTCACTCACAGGACGAGTGGTGCTGCCCAATACTGTCACTATGGCGGTGTGTTCACTCACAAGACGAGTGGCGCTGCCCAATACTGTCACTATGGCGGTGTGTCCACTCACAGGACGAGTGGTGCTGCCCAATACTGTCACTATGGCGGTGTGTCCACTCACAGGACGAGTGGCGCTGCCCAATACTGTCACTATGGCGGTGTGTCCACTCACAAGATGAGTGGCGCTGCCCAATACTGTCACTATGGCGGTGTGTCCACACACAGGACGAGTGGTGCTGCCCAATACTGTCACTATGGCGGTGTGTCCACTCACAGGACGAGTGGCGCTGCCCAATAAACTCGCCCCTCGGGGCAAAATTACAATTATATTAACATAGTTGTTCTCGTGGTTCTCTTTTAAATATCTCGCACCTCAGAGTCCTGCGTTTGTGTCCAGAGGTTGTGGCTAACATGAGCCATTTGCCCTGTTGACCTTCCTAATTTTCAGTGAAAGATTCTAATGGAAAATTGAGAGAGAACACGTCATGAGAGCGGCCTGTACACCCCCGTCAATCTAGGTTTGACAGGATGTACCGTACCGTCAACAGGGGGACAGTATATAGACAGATACATGCAATGTTAACCTCATGTGTTATTAAACCTATTCTCCCCAGAAGAAAAATAAATAATTGTATTGTGTTATTTATGAATGGCATTGTGATCATTTGAACCCTGTGGAATGAATGACTGGGCGCCAGAGATATCCTTACCTTGAGGTGCTTCCGGGGCTTAGCGACCCTGCGGTCCGGTCGTCGACCAGGCCTATCAGTGTACTTAGAGTTTAGATGTTGTTTTGATAGAAGGGAGCACAGAAGCACGAGTTGGGACTCGTGTTATAGGAAGCTGAGAGCTTTCCCGTCCCATCTATTCCATTCCACTCATCCCCTTTCCTCCTTCCCAGAATGATCTTGGGGGGGGGGGGGTGGTGATCACAGTCATGCTTATCTCATCTGTCTCAAAGGACAGTTAGTATGTGGCGTATCACTTCCTTATCCCGTATCCTGGGTTAAGGGTGTAATGTACTCGTATCCTGGGATAAAGATGTTATATCTACTCGGTACTCTGGTGGGGAGTAAACCGTGGCACTCTGGTGGGGAGTATACCGTGGCACTCTGGTGGGAGTATACCGTGGCACCTTGGCTTTCCG
>WNGS01094117.1:7500-12893 GCA_020271785.1 Procambarus virginalis
CTGCTACTGTTACTGCTGCTGCTGCTATTGTTACTGCTGCTGCTACTGTTACGGTTGGTGTTAGGACTCGAGTAAGAGGGAGGGTACCTGTGGGCCACAAAGGACACTGCCGGAGAACTGTAGAGGTCCTCTGGCCTCCTGCAGGCATCATCTACAAGAGCTGCTCTCACTACAAGAGGAGCTAGGCGCCAGTAGCAGCAAAGATCACAGCTTGGAAGACAGCGAGGGAGGGAGGGAGAGGGAGGTAGAGAGGGAAGGAGGGAAGGTGAGTCATGGAGGGAGACAGGGAGGGAGAGGGAAGGAGGGAGAGAAAGGGAGTCATGGAGGGAGGGGGAGGGAGAATAGTTTATAATGGGGTATAATTGGTGAGGGGGAGTGAGAGTGGTGTTGGGGGGGGATGGGGGGGTGTCAGGGGAGAGGGAGAGATAGTGAGGGAGCACTTAGGGGAGGGAGTGGGGTAGGGGAGGGAAGGGGGTGGAAAAGGGGGTGCTAAATCGTAAAATAAAAATATATATGTAGGAAATGGTGAGCTGATGACTACATGAGCTTACATGTGGCCATGTAAGTGTCTGACAGGAGTATATTTATACATATGTATTAATGTGTACGGCTATGGGCAAGAAGGACATACTTATCTCTAGTAATGTCGAGCAAGTTACACTAAATATATATGTGGCCTTACAAGCCCACATCAGAAGGGTATCATCAGCGGCATATGCTACATTTGCCAAAATAAGAACTGCCTTTAGAAGCTTGTATAAGGAATCGTTTAGGACCCTGTATACCACTAATTGATAGTTGCCACCGGAGCACAAGAGGAATCCACCGGAGCACAAGAGGAATCCACCGGAGCACAAGAGGAATCCACCGGAGCACAAGAGGAATCCATCGGAGCACAAGAGGAATCCACCGGAGCACAAGAGGAATCCACCGGAGTACAAGAGGAATCCATCGGAGCACAAGAGGAATCCACCGGAGCACAAGAGGAATCCACCGGAGTACAAGAGGAATCCATCGGAGCACAAGAGGGATCCATCGGAGCACAAGAGGAATCCATCGGAGCACAAGAGGAATCCATCGGAGCACAAGAGGAATCCATCGGAGCACAAGAGGAATCCACCGGAGCACAAGAGGAATCCATCGGAGCACAAGAGGAATCCATCGGAGCACAAGAGGAATCCATCGGAGCACAAGAGGAATCCATCGGAGCACAAGAGGAATCCACCGGAGCACAAGAGGAATCCATCGGAGCACAAGAGGAATCCACCGGAGCACAAGAGGAATCCACCGGAGCACAAGAGGATTACAGAGGGCACTAAAGGTCTTTATCAGACCTCAACAGAGATTATTACATAAACAATTTCATCTATCCTTCACACCTTATAATTACAGTGTCAGCTAGTTACAAAGAATGTTCTATTTCAAGAGCATGTTGACCAGACCACACACTAGAAGGTGAAGGGACGACCACCTTCTAGGTCACCTTCTAGTGTGTGGTCTGGTCAACATTAGCCACGTTATTGTGACTCGTCGCCTGCATATTTCAAGAGCTATATATATTTACAGTAAGTCATTATACATTAATGGTAGGTCTTATCGCTAATACATAATTGTTTGACCAATGGAGATATTACAGTCATAGGGGAGCTTCTGTTTATTATTAGTCTTTACAATACTCTACTTGTTTCTTAAGCTCATATGTCGTTTGTCTACTGGGAGCGAAATATAGATACATTGCAAGGATTTCAGGTATTTTATCCCTAGTAATATAATGTTTTGCCATTTCATACAACGTTAGTTTAGATTTATCTCTAAAAGGCTCAATTTTACTACGGTCCAAGATATAGTGTTCGAGTGTGTGTCCCTGTCTTTGTCCGCACACTTTACACTTTACTTCATCTAGATCCCTATACAAGCCGAACTGCCAGAGATACTTGTAGCCAAGTCTTATACGAGCTGTGACAACATCTGTTAGTCTACTGACTTTGTTACTTGCCCCATACACATGTTTTACTTCACACATTTCATTGTGATGAACAGTGGACCTGCTAGTTCCAGTTTGCACTGTTCTACTTTCTTCAAATTCATCCAGGAGTTCTCGTCTAATGACACTTTTAAAGGAACTATTTGATAACTCAAGATTCCGTTCAATACTGTCTTTATTTACTGCAGCCTTAGCAAGGGCGTCAACTTTGTCATGTTCCTGCAGGCCAATGTGAGAAGGAATCCACAACATTGTTATATTAACCTCCCCCCCCCCCCTTTATTAAGTATGCTTATATATCTATGTCTGACTTCGGAGACAAGCACATTATACCACTTATGTCAGACCAGTCGTGGAGTATGCAGCTCCAGTCTGGAGTCCATACCTAGTTAAACACAAGACAAAGTTAGAGAATATTCAGTGGTATGCCACCAGACTAGTCGCAGAACTGAGAGCTATGAGCTACGAGGAAAGGCATGATAACCACCTACAAAATTCTCAGGGGAATTGACAGGGTGGACGAAGACAAACTATTTAGCACTGGTGGAACACGAACATAGGTGGAAACTTAGTACCCACATGAGCCACAGAGACTTTAAGAATAATTTTTTTCAGTGTCAGAGTAGTTGGCAAATGCATTAGGCAGTGATGTGGTGGAGGCTGACTCCATACACAGTTTCAAATGTAGATATGATATAACCCAGTAGGCTCAGGAACCTGTACACCAGTTGATTGACAGTTGAGAGGCGGAACCAAAGCCCCCGCAAGCACAATTAGGTGAGTACAACTAGATGAGGAGACTGACTTACCAGTCTGTGGTGTCATGTACGTTGCTGCCGCGTGCAGCAGCTGGACATCCTGGAGCTCGTCACACTGGGGACACTTAGAGCGGTACTTGATGACATACACGGAGAGAATGTCACCAATATTGCAAGCCCAGCATATTGCACAGTGTGCACACTCTCTGTAACACAAGCAGTAGACTAATAACCGAGTTTCCTTGCACCCTCATAACGCTACTTCAACTCCTACACAAATAGCATTGAATATTGAAGGGAATAAATTTATAGGATTGTGGGAAAATTGAAATGATTAATGTCCCTGGAAATTAGCAGTGGCTTGACACCTGGGGCCAGATTCACGAAGCAGTTACGCAAGTACTTACGTACCTGGGGCCAGATTCACGAAGCAGTTACGCAAGCACTTACGAACCTGTACATCTTTTATCAATCTTTGGCGGCTTTGTTTACAATTGTTAAACAGTTAATGAGCTCCGAAGCACCAGGAGGCTGTTTATAACAATAACAACAGTTGATTGGCAAGTTTTCATGCTTGTAAACTGTTTAATAAATGTAACCAAAGCCGTCAAAGATTGAGGAAAGATGTACACGTTCGTAAATACTTGCGTAACTGCTTCGTGAATCTGGCCCCAGGTTCGTAAGTACTTGCGTAACTGCTTCGTGAATCTGGCCCCTGGTGATGACTGCACGCCCGTAAACTCGTCCCTAACGATGTCCACTCACACATCACAAGCACCAACTCTTAATCTCACACTTAAATGAAGGTGTTTAACATGGCGTTGGGTACTAAGGTATACCGCAGTCTCGCCTGGGTAAACTGCCACGGTTAATTATATTTCGTTTGGGTATAAACTACTAAAAAGTCAAGGAAAAGCACAGGCGAGGTCTTACAGCTGTGACGAATTCTCCTGTGAGGTAATTCTCCTCCCGCACACTTAGGAATAACAAAGAAAATTCCACATTTGGTCATTTTAGCAGTACCTGCATGGCGGTACCAGGAGGCCTGGTCGACGACCGGGCCGCGGGGACGCTAAGCCCGGAAGCACCTCAAGGTATGGATCTAGAACCAGCCGTAAATGTAATATATAATCCATGGGTCAGCCACTCCACAAACAAGGGGGCGCGTAGCTGCGTCGGCCGTAATTTTTTTTTAAATTTTGCCCCGAGGGGCGAGTTTATTGGGCAGCGCCACTCATCTTGTGAGTGGACACACCGCCATAGTGACAGTATTGGGCAGCGCCACTCATCTTGTGAGTGGACACACCGCCATAGTGACAGTATTGGGCAGCGCCACTCATCTTGTGAGTGGACACACCGCCATAGTGACAGTATTGGGCAGCGCCACTCATCTTGTGAGTGGACACACCGCCATAGTGACAGTATTGGGCAGCGCCACTCATCTTGTGAGTGGACACACCGCCATAGTGACAGTATTGGGCAGCGCCACTCATCTTGTGAGTGGACACACCGCCATAGTGACAGTATTGGGCAGCGCCACTCATCTTGTGAGTGGACACACCGCCATAGTGACAGTATTGGGCAGCGCCACTCATCTTGTGAGTGGACACACCGCCATAGTGACAGTATTGGGCCGCGCCACTCATCTTGTGAGTGGACACACCGCCATAGTGACAGTATTGGGCAGCGTCACTCATCTTGTGAGTGGACACACCGCCATAGTGACAGTGGAGGGAGGAGCCGGTCGGCCGAGCGGACAGCACGCTGGACTTGTGATCCTGTGGTCCTGGGTTCGATCCCAGGCGCCGGAGAGAAACAATGGGCAGAGTTTCTTTCACAGTTGATTGACAGTTGAGAGGCGGGACCAAAGAGCCAAAGCTCAACCCCCGCAAGCACAATTAGGTGAGTACAGTATTGGGCAGCGTCACTCATCTTGTGAGTGGACACACCGCCATAGCAGCATGTACAACACTCCCCAATAGGAAGAAAACCCGCTGGGTTGTTCATCCTGTCACTTGTAGAGCACTGTATAAACACTTACAACTGCCTATCGAAGCGGTTTTGCCAGTCTGGCAAAACGAGAGTGGGTCAACCGCTCTAGCGAACCGTACAAGCGAACCACAGCCACAGGGGATAAGACGAACCCCTCCTCCCCCCTGGTGCCAATTCTAGATCGCCGCTACTCATTCAGAGTACCACAGAGGCACTCTCTAGGCCGTGAGCATCCTCCGCCAGTGAGGGGCAATAGTCCCGTCGTTGGTGATCGTGGTAATGCCTCACGCCCCACCTCACTTCTTCTTGGGTATAATAATACTAATAACTCACTGTGTCGGGGAAGCAACCAACGACCTTAGAAGAGCTTTAAGAGTTCCTGAATCTTGCTGTGGCCACCCTGAAGCCATCAACAGAGCCACTCTCCTGGTCAACAAAGGTGTCCAGCAGCTGGACGCCCTCATAAAGACTGTGAAGCAGTATCACAAGCGACTTGAGAATGGTCCAGGACGGACCGAAACGTCGTCGTCCCTTCAACTTCTAGTGTGTGGTCTGGTCAACATACTTCAGCCACGTTATTGTGACTCATCGCCTGCACAAGCAGTATCCTCCCCGCGATAACAGCTCGATGATTAAATGCAATGTCATAATAATGAAAA
>WNGS01094121.1:0-10454 GCA_020271785.1 Procambarus virginalis
ATGGACCCTAACAACCTGTTCCTGATGGCAAAGCCAACGCCATGCTCCCTTACCTCTTCTTGTGGTTTGCCCTGCCAGAAGAAGGTAAAGTCCTTCTCCCGTATGCTGCCGGTTGCGGGCAGACGTGTCTATTGCAGGGCGACTATGTCCATCTGGAGCCTGCGCAGTTCATTGTTGATCACAGCTGTCTTGCGGGCGTCACTCACTTCAAGGAGATCTTCCGAGAGACCCTGTGTCATGGTCCTTACATTCCATGTGCCCAGTTTGAGAGCTGGGTGGCTCTGTATTTGTTTTCTTTTGCTTGATGCATGGGTTGACGATCCGCTTATTGGATTGTGGCCTAAGCCCCACGCACCCAGTGGAGCAGGCGGACCGTGGCGGGACAGCACCTTATTGGCTGAGGGCTGCCCAGCTTGAGGCAGGCAGTAGCTGTCCTATGAAATCGGATGATTTCTCCCACCGACGGAAGCAACCCCTGGCTCCTTACTCCACGCCAACTGAGTGGTAGGCTTATCACCGGTAACTGTTACTTCCCGTGTTGAGCCATTGCCAAGGCGACGCTGGAGTGTCCTCTCCAGGGCACAGGCCTGGGCAGTAATTATGGAGGATCAGCTGTTGCCCATGCAACAGATCCACCCTCTCCACGCCACCGATGTGATCCAAGGGAAGGGCAGGCGCCGATACGCTTGGCACTAGTGTCCTCGCAGGAGTTGCCAGAATGTAGCTGTAAACAGCTGCAAACTGCCTTAGGGACTCCGACTCAGGATTTTTCCTCAGGGTTGACTCCCGAAGTTTTTCCCATGAGTGGGTTTAGCCACAAGACAGTAGAGGTTTGAATTCGGGGTTTTCCTTCCTCTAGATGAGCTGCCTTTCCAGGCTAACGAGTCCCATCTGCCCGAAGCAAGTGGTTTTAAAGCGCCAGAGACCCGCCTTCGCCCCTTCTCCTGTTGGGAGAAGTAGTTCTGCCAGACCTAGAGGCTAAGACACACGTGCAGGCCAGGAGCTGGACTTGGTTGTCAGAGGCTATTTGAGACGAATGCCATCATGGGCACTTTACAGGCTGTGGGAGCTTATCTTCTCTACAACCCTTCCCCCCGGCTATAACAACCCTTGGAACCATAAGTGTATATATATATATATATATATATATATATATATATATAATATATATATATATATATATATATATATATGTATATATATATATATATATATATATATATATATATATATATATATATATATGTATATATATATATATATATATATATATATATATATATATATATATATATATATATATATATATATATGTATATATATATATATATATATATATGTCGTACCTAGTAGCCAGAACGCACTTCTCAGCCAACTATGCAAGGCCCGATTTGCCTAATAAGCCAAGTTTTCCTGAATTAATATATTTTCTCTAATTTTTTTCTCATGAAATGATAAAGCTACCCATTTCATTATGTATGAGGTCAAATTTATTTTATTGGAGTTAAAATTAACGTAGATATATGATCGAACGTAACCAACCCTACCTAACCTATCTTTATAGGTTAGGTTAGGTTAGGAAGCCGAAAAGTTAGGTTAGGTTAGGTAGGTTAGGTAGTCGAAAAAACATTAATTCATGAAAACTTGGCTTATTAGGCAAATCGGGACTTGCATAGTAGGCTGAGAAGTGCGTTCTGGCTACTAGGTACGACATATATACATATATATATATATATATATATATATATATATATATATATATATATATATATATATATATATATATATATATATATATATATATATATATATATATATATATTAGTATATTTTGGTAGCAGTCTTTCCTGTAGACATATGTTATTAAATATGACCGAAAAAGTAAGATTAATAATTCTAACACGAATTTTCTCAATTTTCCTTATGTTTGTTTTTACTGATGACGGTAAATTAAAAATCAATTCTCCAAAATTCATTCTTTATTTCTTAGTCTGACGCGACACTTGAGCGCGTTTCGTAAAACTTATTACATTTTCAAAGACTTTAGTTACACACACACAGAACAACTATAACTGAACAGAGTTTAAATACCTGCATTTGGGTGAGGTGACATGTTACAATGGTTTGGGGTGAGGTGAGAACAAACACAGAACACGAAACAATGGGTATAAGGGAAGAATAGATCTGTAACTGCAGAAGGCCTATTGGCCCGTATTTCTTGATGTTTCTATATTGGAGCGGAGTCTTGAAGTGGGTAGAATATAGTAGTGCGTTAATTGGCTGTTGATTGCTGGTGTTGACTTCTTGATGTGTAGTGCCTCGCAGATGTCAAGCCGCCTGTTGTCGCTGTATCTATCAATGATTTCTGTGTTGTGTTGTTAACAAACAACACAGAAATCATTGTGTTGTGTTAACAAACAACACAGAAATCATTGATAGATACAGCGACAACAGGCGGCTTGACATCTGCGAGGCACTACACATCAAGAAGTCAACACCAGCAATCAACAGCCAATTAACGCACTACTATATTCTACCCACTTCAAGACTCCGCTCCAATATAGAAACATCAAGAAATACGGGCCAATAGGCCTTCTGCAGTTACAGATCTATTCTTCCCTTATACCCATTGTTTCGTGTTCTGTGTTTGTTCTCACCTCACCCCAAACCATTGTAACATGTCACCTCACCCAAATGCAGGTATTTAAACTCTGTTCAGTTATAGTTGTTCTGTGTGTGTGTAACTAAAGTCTTTGAAAATGTAATAAGTTTTACGAAACGCGCTCAAGTGTCGCGTCAGACTAAGAAATAAAGAATGAATTTTGGAGAATTGATTTTTAATTTACCGTCATCAGTAAAAACAAACATAAGGAAAATTGAGAAAATTCGTGTTAGAATTATTAATCTTACTTTTTCGGTCATATTTAATAACATATATATATATATATATATATATATATATATATATATATATATATATATATATATATATATATATATATATATATATATAATATATATATATATATATATATATATATATATATATATATATGCGTAAAAACCACAAAGAAATGGGAAGAGAGATGAACGTTTCGGCTTGTTAAAGCCGTTGTCAACACCAGACTGACTGGAGAAAGAGAGAGAGGATACAGGCCAGCACCTGGAACCTGACCAACCCATCTCTAGGGAAAGGATTACCAGAAACACGAATGGTCAACAGAATTGAGTCTGCGCTAATTTGTCAATGTCCAAATCTTCTCAATGTTAGTACTGGTATGTACAAACTTGACCCAGTTTTACGAAATGCGCTCAAGTGTCGCGTCAGACTAGAAATAAAAATGAATTTTGGAGAATTGATTTTTCATTTACCGTCACCAGTAAAAAGAAACATAAGGAAAATCGAGAAAATTCGTGTTAGAATTATTAATCTTACTTTTTCGGTCATATTTAATAATATATGTCTACAGGAAAGACTGCTACCAAATATACTAATATATATATATGTATATATATATATATATATATATATATATATATATATATATATATATATATATATATATATATATATATATATATATATATATATATATATATATATATATATATATATATATATATATATTTTATTGTTATTTTGTTATACTTTATATTTTTACATATATTTTTTGTTGTTCTTTTATTGAATTTTCTGTACACATTGTGTTCACAATCTGCACCACCACATGTCTCCACCGCTCGTCAACCCGGCGAGGGTGAGTAGAAGCGTATACCGTGGAGGAGCATCGCCAGGTGTAGGGTGGTGTACCTCTTGATGTTGGTCGAGCTGGGTAACATGTGGGTGGTCAACTTCTCCAGCACACAGGGGCCAACCTTCCTCATCAACCAGGTAACTCCTCCTGTTTTCTCAACCCTGGCTGACATATTGGTCGTGAGGTGCAGTTGTGCTTCGTTCTCGAATCACAATCGGGAATTCCGGGTTCAATTCCCGGACGAAACAGAAATAGTTGGGCACGTTTTTGTTTCACCGAATAGCTCTGTTCACCTAGGAGTAAATAGGTACCCAGGAGTTAGACAACTATTGTGGGGTTGTATCCTGCGGAGGGTCAGTAATTCAGAGGGACCACGATACAAGCCTAAAGCATATATATAACAATTTACCATTCCGAAACAAAGCCAATTATTAATCACAAGCTAGGGGAAAAAGGTAACCATTACAGTCGTAGATCAATGAACCCATATTTCAGTAAACACTAAGAAGGTCTTATTTTATTATTAAATTTCCCAGAAAGATTGGAACCTAGTATGTAAAGAAAGTGTTAAGAATGAAATTTTTGTAGACAAAATTTTAATTAGTGACTTCGGAGCAACAGAATTCAATAGATGATCAAGGCCGTTACCGTGTGTTGGGTGGACAGGTCGGGCTGAGCATGAAGGAGTCGGGCTGGGCGTTGATGGCCATGGCCGCCATCGGCTGGGTGTTCTACATAGTGTACGGCTGGTTGTCTGACCTCATCCTCCGCCACCACCTCCTCTCCAAGCTCAATACACGCAGACTCATGCACATCACAGGTAAGTTTCCCTCCACACAACAAATATCGTTGAGGTTTCGTCGATGTAGCTCCAAAGTAATAGGCACAAAATGCAAGTGGTGTAATGGTTAACACACTTGCCCGCTCTCTTCGCCAGTGAGAAGATCTAGGTTCCAATCGTAGGCTAGGTGACTGTTAGACATCGTCCATTCGCTGTCATCCCCTGTACACCGGACAGGGATTGGGGCTCAGAATGCAGAAACAATGGCAGATCGCTTAGGAGTAAACAAGAAGGGTGGGGCTTTAAAAATTGCAGAACGAAGCCTTGAGGATAATCCTTGGGTGCCCTCGTACCACAAAGATACTTAATATGAGAAAGGAACTTAATATTCCGAGCGTTGTTGATCGTGTTACTGAAATTAACTGTCAAATTGGTATAAAAATGCTTAGGCTAACTCATCCTAATCCTTGCACAGAAGCCCTCCAGAATTTCTTTATTGAAGATCAGCAGTGTTCCAAATGGATAACAAAAACTGGAACTCAACTCAGAATGTATCAGGTTCATGATTTGTACCAAGAGAAACAACAACGGCACTTTCCTGCACCGTGGGAGGTTACACCCTTTCCAGTTTTAATCCCTCCCTTTCCACCCAAGAAGCAAATTAGAGATCAGCCCAAGCTTCGTCTTGAGGCAAAGCTCAACGCCTTAAGCCATATTGATGCTCTGTCCACAGAACATTCTCTCTCTCAAATCATATACACTGATGGTTCCCTACACCGCACCACGGATGCAGCTGGAAGTGCAGTTGTGCTGACAATGGGCGATTGCTTGTACTTTGAGTGGGGAGTCCGTATAAACAACTGGGCCTCTACCCTTCAGACCGAACTATTTGCCTTGCTCCTTGCACTGAAATGTGTACAAGTCTCCAAACTTGATATGTAACACCGTAGGTGTTTGGGTTAGTTATATTTAAAATATACGTATAGTTCAGTGAACTATGGGCTTTGATGTCGCTGGGAGTGGAAAGAAGGGTAATCAGAGCCGTTGGTGAAAGGTAGCCGTGACCTTTTCTTGCTTCCTGCTACATTCTACAGCTAAACTTATGACTGTGAGAGCCACCAATGATTATACAGGCGAGACGTATAAACTGCCGTCTGCCAGTATAACCAGATGTCGTATGTCGCCACCATACAATATCTGAATTGCTTATGCCATCACTGATCCGTAGACACCCTACATGAGGTACCTGTGTCTTTGGACAGGGCGATATACCAACGCTTAATGCACAGGATTGCATAACATTGCACAACACTGCAGCCACGGGGTACAGTCTAGCTGAGGGATTATAATTCTCTTACACTTGGACAATGTAGATTATTCATTGCAAAAATCATCTATTCACACCTTAGCAATACTTAACTTGCAATTTACTCCATAAGGGAAATTAATAACCTTATTTTCATTCCCTTCGCGCATGTTATTTTCATTGACTTAATTTAATTATTTGTATAAATTACTCTTATTACCCAATTGCTAAATACATTAAATAAGAAGCAAGAGAAAATAAGTGGAACTTCCTATTTTCTTAATGTTTTACTCCTATAAAGCCAAAACAAGGAGAATGTAACGATGTGGCAGAGTTGAGCCACCTCCCTTACCTTGAGGTGCTTCCGGGGCTTAGTGTCCCCGCGGCCCGGTCGTCGACCAGGCCTCCTGGTTGCTGGACTGATCATCCAGGCTGTTAGACGCGGCTGCTCGCAGCCTGACGTATAAGTCACAGCCTGGTTGATCAGGTATCCTTTGGAGGTGCTTATCCAGTTCTCTCTTGAACACTGTGAGGGGTCGGCCAGTTATGTCCCTTATGTGTAGTGGAAGCGTGTTGAACAGTCTCGGGCCTCTGATGTTGATAGAGTTCTCTCTCAGAGTACCTGTTGCACCTCTGCTTTTCAACGGGGGTATTCTGCACATCCTGCCATGTCTTCTGGTCTCATGTGATGTTATTTCTGTGTGCAGGTTTGGGACCAGCCCCTCCATTATTTTCCACGTGTAAATTATTATGTATCTCTCCCGCCTGCGCTCAAGGGAGTACAGATTTAGGCTCTTTAGCCGGTCCCAGTAATTTAGATGTTTTACTGAGTGGATTCTAGCATAAAGGATCTCTGCACGCTCTCCAGGTCAGCAATTTCTCCAGCTTTGAAAGGGGCTGTCATTGTGCAGCAGTACTCCACTCTAGAGAGCACAAGCGTTTTGAAAAGTATCATCATCGGTATAGCATCTCTAGTGTGAAAAGTTCTTGTTATCCAACCTGTCATTTTCTTGCAGTTGTGACGGCTACTTTATTGTGTTCTTTAAAGGTAAGGTCTTCCGACATGAGTACACAAAGATCCTTTACATTGCCTTTTCGTTCTATGTTATGATTTGCCTGAGTTTTGTACGTGGTTTCTGTTTTTATATTTTCAATTTTTCCGTAGCGTATGAGCTGGAACTTATCCTCGTTAAACACCATATTATATGTTTATTCAGGAAAGGTACATACATATAGAGATTTTACATGAGTGGATCGATTTATAGATAGAGCTAGTACATACAATGCCTAAAGCCACTATTACGCAATGCGTTTCGGGCAAGAAAACATTAATATCTAAAACTTAATACTAATTGAACAAAAAGAATAAAATGTTTTGAGAACAGATACAAATAAAGGTACAAAAAAAAGGGGGGAACATGACTGAAAAGCAGCACAAATACAATATGTAGACAAACAGTGTTGAATAAAAAAAAAAATGACATGGGTTGGCAATAGAGGGGTAAGGTAGGTTACAGGGAGTTTATCAGGTAGTGTTTAGTTTTAATCTTAAACTGGTTGAGAGAGGTACAGTCTTTAACATGGTTGGGAAGGTCATTCCACATTCTGGGTCCCTTGATTTGTAGAGCATTTCCAGTTTGATTAAGCCGTACTCTTGGAATATCAAAACTGTATTTATTTCTGGTGTGGTGCTCATGGGTTCTGTTACAGCTTTCAATGAAGCTTTTGAGGTCAGGATTGGCATTACAGTTCAGCGTTTTATATATGTATAATACACATGAGAGAATGTGCAGTGACTTAATATCTAACATATTGAGAGATTTGAGTAGGGGTACCGAGTGATGTCTGGGGCCAGAGTTGGATATTGTCCTAATAGCAGCTTTGTGTTGAGTAATTAGAGGACGTAAATGATTATTATTATTTTCTGTAGCCCATAGAAAGACCTGATCTACATCTGATTGGAGATTTGCCGTGTTCTCTATGTTGCCAACTCTCATGAAAATCCTAGTGTCATCTGCAAAGGATGATACAGTGCTATAGGTTGTGTTCTGGTCTATGTCCGATATGAGGATGAGAAAAAGTACTGGAGCAAGCACAGTACCCTGGGGGACTGAGCTCTTCACGGTTGATGGGCTGGATTTTATTTTGTTCACTATTACACATTGGGTTCTGTTAGTCAGGAAATTGTAGATCCATCTGCCTATTTTCCCGGTAATTCCTTTTGAACGCATTTTATGTGCAATAACTCCATGGTCACATTTATCGAAGGCTTTTGCGAAATCTGTGTAAATTACATCAGCGTTTTGTTTGTCTTCCATAGCATCTAATGCCATATCATAGTGGTCCAGTAACTGCGACAGGCAAGAGCGCCCTGTTCTGAAACCATGTTGTCCGGGTTATGGAGATGCTGTGATTCCATGTATTTTGTGATCTTACTTCTTAGCACTCTCTCAAAAATTTTTATGATGTGCGATGTTAGTGCTATCGGCCTGTAATTTTTTGCCTCTGCCTTATTTCCTCCTTTATGGAGTGGTGCTATCTCTGCTGTTTTTAGTATGTCAGGGATAACGCCAGTATCTAGGCTTTGTCTCCACAGAATGTGAAGGGCCTGCGATAATGGTTTTTTGCAGTTCTTGATGAATATGGAGTTCCAAGAATCCGGGCCTGGTGCAGAGTGCATAGGCATACTGTTTATGGCTTTCTTCAAAATCTAGTGGGATAGGGCGACGTCTGATATATGATTTGATGTTGGTATCATATCCATGAAAATTAATTTGGGTTATCAATCTTTAGTGCATTTAATAGCTCGCTGAAACAGAGTCGTACTGCTTCCTCAGTAACTCGCTCATTTCTTTGTTGTCATCGGTGAAAGTTCCATCTACCTTTCGCAGGGGCTGATACTAGATGTGGTTTTTGATCTTGATTTTGCATAGAGAAAAAATTTTCGGATTTCTCTCTATTTCACTGATGGCCTTTTGCTCTCTTTGCCTCTCCTGGTTTTGTATGATTCTTGTAGCTTGAGTTCAATTGTTTCTATTTCTCTCCCTAACCCTCTTCGCCGTTCTTGAGATAGGGTGCGACTCTCAAGTTGTTCCGCGATTCGTTTTCTCTCGCCTATATAGGGAACGACGTTCCCGTTCCAATCTGCATCTCTTTCTCTTTTTTCTTAGGGTATGCGGTTTGAACATATTTCTAGTGCTACTGAGCTTATTTTTTCCAGGCACTGGTTCAGTTTGCATTTTCGAGCTGTTCTTCCCAGTTTATTTCTGTGAAGTCCTGGTTTATTTGCTCCCAGTTTATCTGTTTATTATTGAAGTTGAATTTGCTGAAGTCTCCTCCACCGGGAATCTGGACTGGTTTTGAAGGTCCATTCCGCATAGTTGTCAGAACTTCAATTAAGTTGTGATCTGAGTAACAGGTATTTGTAATCGTTATGTTCCCGATCAACTCATCATTATTAGTGAAAATGAGGTCCAGCGTGTTCTCCTTCCTAGTTGGTTCTACTATTTTGCTGGTTTAAGGCAAACCTATCGCACATCCGTAGCAGGTCATTTGCATGTGCCTGTTCATTTAGGGCTACTTCCTGGTATTCTTTCTGATATTACTGTATTAGCCAGGTGCTTCCATTTAGGTGCCGTAGGTTGAAGTCCCCAAGCAGGATGATGTTCGGAGCTGGATTTGTGAGGTTTTCCAAGCAGTGTTCTATTTTCATTAGTTGGTCTTTAAACTGCTGAGGTTTTGCCTCCGGTGACTATATACAAGGACAACAACTACATTTAGGATCTCTATTTTGACTATCAGCACTTCCACCATATCATTTGAGGTGTTTAGCAGCTCAGTACAGATGAGTGTACTGAGTGACCCCACCCTGAAGCCGGTGTTTCCGTCACATCTCTGAGAATTGTATTCTGAGATCCATATTTCACCATCAAGGTAGTCCTTTGTGTGAGTTTCCGTTAGGGCTGCAAACACTGCATTTGCCTCGTGAAGGAGACCATCTATAAGTGAACTTTGTTGGATTTGCGTGTTTTTATACCCTGGATGTTGGCAAATATAAATGATGTTATCGTGTTAGTGGAAGTGCTGGATGCTTTACTTGGTGTTAATATCTGCTCTGGTAAGGAGGCCACTGTGTTTTGCGTCCTCTCTAGCATTTGACCGAGTTGGTGGTAGTCTGGTCATTTTTAGCCATTCTTCTCCTCCTCCTCTTGCTAAAACTTATCCCGGTCGATGGAGTAGTGGCTGTTTTCATAGTGGGGAGTCTGTCGGTTTTATTCGCGTGGTACCTCTTATATGAAAAGCTGGACATTCAGCATTGAAGCACTCTTTCCTGTCCAAAAGATTCTTGCAAATTTCTGGGTGAAAGATTCACAGCTTTTGGTACATTTACCTGTATTGAGGAGGTTCCTGCACTTTCTAGGTGATCGTATGTACATTTCCATTTATTCTTCCCGATTCCCCATGCTTACAGGTAGCCCATTTGTAATACCAACAGATTTTGGGGCCTTGTTTTGTTTGTTTCCCTTTGCCAGGGACCGCACTCTGCTGCGGCGTCCCCGACACTGTGCCCTGCTCCGGTGCTCGTGACACCCGCGCTCCGCTCAGGCGTCCT
>WNGS01094137.1:0-16802 GCA_020271785.1 Procambarus virginalis
CACGTGACGCCTGCATCCTACCAGAGCTGCAAGTGACGCCTGCAGCCTACCAGAGCTGCACGTGACGCCCTGCAGCCTACCATAGCTGTACGTGAAGTCTGCAGCATGCCAGAGTTACACGTGACGCCTGCAGACTGCACGTGACATTGCTGTACGTGATGTCTGCAGCCTACCAGAGGTGCACGTGACGCCTGCAGCCTACCAGAGCTGCACGTGAGCCTGCAACCTACCAGAGCTTCACGTGACGCCTGCATCTACCAGAGCTGCACGTGACTCTTGCAGCCTACCATAGCTGTACGTGAAGTCTGCAGCCTGCCAGAGTTACACGTGACGCCTGCAGCCTACCAGAGCTGCACGTGACTCTTGCAGCCTACCATAGCTGTACGTGAAGTCTGCAGCCTGCCAGAGTTACACGTGACACCTGCAGACTACCATTGCTGTATGTGATGTCTGCAACCTACCAGAGCTGCACGTGACGCCAGCAGCCTACCATAGCTGCACGTGACGCCTGCAGCCTACCAGAGCTGCACGTGACGCCTGCAGCCTACCAGAGCTGCACGTGACACCTGCAGCTTACCAGAAATGCACGTGACGCCTGCAGCCTAGCAGAGCTGCACGTGACACCTGCAGCCTACCACAGCTGCATGTGACGCCTGCAGCCTACCAGAGCTGCACGTAACGCCTGCAGCCTTCCACAGCTGCACGTGGCGCCTGCAGCATACCAGAGCTGCACGTAATGCCTGCAGGCTACTACAGCTGCACGTGAGTCTGCAGCCTACTAGAGCTTCACGTGACGCCAGCAGCCTACCAGAGGTGCACGTGACGCCTGCAGCCTAACAGAGCTGAACGTGACGCCTGCAGCCTTCCATAGCTGCACGTGATGTCTGCAGCCTACCAGAGTTACACGTGACGCCTGCAGCCTACCAGAGCTGCACGTGACGCCTGCAGCCTACCAGAGCTGCTCGTGACGCCTGCAGCCTACCAGAGGTGAACGTGACGCCTGCAGCCTACCAGAGCTGCACGTGACGCCTGCAGCCTACCAGAGCTGCTCGTGACGCCTGCAGCCTACCAGAGCTCCACGTGACGCCTGCAGCCTACCACAACTTCACGTGACGCCTGCAGCCTTCCGCAGCTTCACGTGACGCCTGCAGCCTGCCAGAGCTGCACGTGACACCAGCAGCTTACCAGAGCTGCACGTGACGCCTGCAGCCTACCACAGTTGCATGTGACGCCTGCAGCCTACCAGAGCTGCACGTGAAGCCTGCAGCCTACCACAGCTTCACGTGACGCCTACAGCTTATCAGAGCTGCATGTAACGCCTACAGCCTACCAGAGCTGCTCGTGACGCCTGCAGCCTACAACAGCTGCACGTGACGCCTGCAGCCTACCAGAGCTGCTCGTGACGCCTGTAGCCTACAACAGCTGCACGTGACGCCTGCAGCAGTAGTGTAAAAGGATACACATGGGGAAAAAAATCAGAAACGGTTGGGCACTTCCACGCCGACTCGACTCCCGGGGCGGAAATGTGAAAATCTTTTTTTTGGGGGTGGTGGGATGGTTTGGTTAGGGCACAGTCGGCGCGCACCTGGCAGGCTGTCTGGGTGGGGTGGTTGTCCGTCCCCCCTAGGGGTCCCCACGGCCCACCACCCAGGCTATACCTGAGCGACTCTTGCTCTACCCTAGCCTGTTTTTTCACTTTTTGTCGCGTATGTATAAGATGAGTCTAAGGCATCAAGAAGGGGGCCCCTACTTATGAGAGGTACAGAAAAAGAATGTTCAATAGATTCAAACCAAACAATGCACTGGTGATAGGAATATAAACGTTTTTGGAGTATTTAATAACATGAGCAAAAATTCACGATTTGGCCCTGGGTGTTACCAGAGTACTACGGTATCAATTTGGGAGCCCTTACTTTTGAAATGGATCAGAGGGTAAATGTTCAATAGGTTAAAACAAATAAACACAGTTGAAAGCGAATATAGGAGTTTTTGGAGTACTTTAATGATGCTATGACTGAATAGTATAAGGAGCCCTTGGCATGGCTCCATTTTCTGTAAATGGTCAGAGGTGGGTGGAGAGAACGGGGGCGCGATGTTCTTGACCAATCAGGCGCCGAGTAGGAAAATTCTCTTTCTGTCCCAGGTCATGGACCAATCAGGTGAAATTTTCCTTATTTGTCGCAGGGGTGTCACGTGCCCTGACGTCAGCAATAGGGACCCCCTACCTATGAATGCCCCAGTGGGGTCAAGCATACAAGAGGGGGGTCAAGATTCCTTACAAAGACCAAGTTGGATATTTAGGTGTAGTAGGCCTTATCTTGAATTTGCCTGATACTGTGAGGTACATTGACATGAAGGGCGAACCATAGTACAGGATTTGCATGTGAGAGGGTTATATTAGGGTTTTTAAAGAAGTTAAAATAGTTTTAAAGAGTCCTGTGTGTGTTTAATGGTGGGTAAATGTACAGTCAATAATTCTCGTGTTGTTAATCTGAATGAGAGGTCCTAGTTTGCGTTCTAGTCGTAAAATGAGTTCCTTAGTATATTTCCTATGAAAAAATGAGCTTTCAGTACTCTACATAATTTGAAATGAGGTCAAGAAAGACATGTTTATATGTGAGAAGAGTCAGGTTGGAAACTGTTTATTCCATGCAGTCCCCTTCCCCCACTCGGCTTTGCTCTGTTTTCTGTAGCCAAAGTAAAGATTCCATTTTCTGTGGCATTCAGTTGATTACTAGTGGAAAAAGGGCATGCTCGCAATTGTATGTTCTAACCTGTTTATAGATTTTATAGATGTAATTGTCAGGCCTCAAATTAAATTTTAATATGAAAAATAGCATCAAATGTATGTCTATCTTTTGTAATAAACTTTAGACACATTGACATTTGCTGCGATATTTCATAGAATTAAAGTTAACTTCAAAATAGTGGGGCCTCAGCCATATTGTGTTGGGTTTGACACTCCAAACATCAATTTGACACTTGTAAATATAATATCAAGGAAAGTAGTTGAGTGTTTTACCTGATTTAAGCAATTTAATATCAATTAGGGATATGGTAATGTTCCATATTAAATTGTATTACTTTTTATCACATTAGCTCAGCCTTTGTGGTGGGGGCCCCAATAACTCATGTATCGCGACAGTAGTTTTGCTTTCTGTTGCTATGCAATACTTTTTGCTATCATTTATACATCACAAACTCTATCAATATTAGGGGCCCGAGACTGTTCAACACGCTCCCGCTACACACACACACACACACACACACAAGGGGCATAACTGGCAAACCCCTCACAGTGTTCAAGAGAGAACTGGATAAGCACCTCCAAAGGATACCTGATCAACCAGGCTGTGACTCATACGTCAGGCTGCGAGCAGCCGCATCCAACAGCCTTTTTGATCAGTCCAGAAACCAGAAGGCCTGGTCGATGACCGGGCCGCGGGGACGATAAGCCCCGGAAGCACCTCAAGGCAACCTCGAGGTAAAGTAATCATACCTAAAAATTTAAGTCGAATCCATCAGTTTACGTTTTTATGTCAGTGGTAGTGTATCAAGCGCAAAGGGTTTTAGAAAATGTTAGAACTCCACCTTTCAAAAAGTGAGAAGATGAATTCATTTTGTCATTACTTTGGAAAGTTTTTTAATGATAGCACATGCTTAAACAAACTCGCTCGCAAAAACAAAAACTCATACACAAACTCATTTTTGTTTTGGTTCAACTTACACAAATAAACCCAGGGCTTTCACATTCGCGCAAAATACTTAGTCCCTCCTAAACTTAAAACAGTTGCACAGTCTTACTTAAACACATCAGGGCAAAAATAGAGAGACCTCTGACAAGCCACCGGCCTCCTGTCCTCACCAAGGCTACTAATTCGCACATACTTAAACAAACACACTTGCTAAACTCCTATACACAAAACAAAAACTCAATTTTTAACTTTCACAAATAAACACAGACTTTGCACATTCACACAAAAAAATGCTTAGTCCCCCCTAAACTTGAACACTCACAATCTTACAGTGCTTTAATTGTCAAAGCCAAATCTGCACTGGGTCGTTAGTCATACATAGAATCAGGGAGAAAAATATCTGTTTCAATATATATAAAAAAATACAACTCTTCAATAAATAGCCCAACCACTTGGGCTGGACGGTAGAGCGACGGCCTTACTTCATGCAGGTCGGCATTCAATCCCCCGACCATTCCTTCCTCCCATCCTATTCCCAAATCCTTATCCTGACTCCTTCCCAGTGCAACATGGTCATAATGGCTTGGCGCTTTTTCCTGATAGTTCCATTCCATTCCATTCCATTCTTGACTAAATAACTAGCATTAAGTTTTGGGTCAATCTAATATCCCCATCTCACGCCCTCCCCCCCCAGAACTCTGCACATTCCTGCCTCCAACAAATCCCAAAGCCTTGCAAGAGCCCACTCCAGTCACTCACGCGACAATAAACATGTTTTCGCCCAACTGTATTTATTTAAAATAATACGTCAGATAGAAAGAGTTTCGCATTGCTGTTATATTTACCTTATAAAGCCTCTCTATAAAAATATATGCCACTGTGTATTATGACTATTTTATAATAAATATTGCATAAATACTTACGCGATTTCATAAACAAAAACCTATTTTAATGAGCCATGCTTGGAAGGCACCATTATTACAATACAAACTTTTAAACTAACTATAGATATATATTTCATAGAGGAAGATTTAGTCATCAGGATATATACTATTATTTAAGAGTTTCATTCCCTATAAAAAAGTTGCTAATATTTTCAAAACTCTGGTCACTAATTTTTTTTTAAAGGTTTTACAAGGGAGTAAATCTCTCTTCCTCTCCTTCTCCCACATGTTTCATCATTTGCACTGGATGCAGAGCAACCTTCGTGCAAGTCCTGGCTCAGTTCCCCAACGTCCAAACTATTGGACATTGCAAATTTCACTAAATGATGCGGTATCTTAGTTGCCCTTCTAATTATAGAGATTTTAATCTCTAAACATTTGAGTGCCAAGAACGACTCTCGTGCAGGCCCGCGTTCGGTTCCCGACGTTCAAGCTTTTTGGCTATAGTAAATTTCTCTAAATGAGGCCGTATCTCGCCCTGACCAACTGTTTTTGGCTCAATTGTAACCCATCCAGCCGCAGTCTTCTGGATAGAAGGGCAGTAGGCCGGATAAAATAAAAACATATAAATTGTTTGATCAGCCTCTAAATGAAGCCGTATCTCGCCCTGACCAACTGTTTTTGGCTCAATTGCAACCCATCCAGCCGCAGTCCGCTGGATAGAGGGGCAGTGAGCCTGATAAAAATACAAAATAAAAACATATAAATTGTTAGACTAGCTCTTTACATATGCTAGTTGTTTAATTTAGAAACTGCTACTAATGCGATGATGCAAGGTGCATCTTAGCAAGCCAGTACACATCTATGGATCATCCAATAAAAGCAGCAGACTTCTAGATGTTACTACTGCTCAGCTTAGCCCCCCACTGGATGGGCGGCGGTGCGCAGGAAAAACAGATAAATTATGACACTAGCTCTCCACATATCCCAGTCTTGGTTTTAATTTAGAAACTGCACTTGCGGTCTTTCTCGTGCCCCATTGTTGATGTGTGACAATGACCAATGGATTTTTCAAAAACTAGCTCATTAAGATTGCGAAAACTTGCTTTAGCTAAATGAATTGTGTAGGTTCTGACTCTGAGGCCCATTATGCATCGCTGCAGCCCTTTCCGCTATTGCCCGCAAGATGGGAATAGAGGCTGCATTAATAAATGAATTAAAACTAACATTCAATTATATATGCTCAAACTTGTGCAAAAAAAAAAAAACTTACAATCACATTTTCAAACTTGCACAAATAAAATTTGGCAATTTCGTTTACCCATTTTTGTTTGTTTTTTTGCTTGAGCCAAAATGAATTGTTGGGTTCATTGCCAGAGTCCATTATCCGCCGTGGTAACCCTTCCCACTACCCGCCCCACAAGATAGGTATGGGATTCATAATAAATGAACTAAACCAGCATTCAATTATATTCTCAACAAACTTATGCAAACCCCATACAATTACATTAGCAAACTAACACAAATTCATTGAGCAAGTTTAACTATTCGCATACTTTGCGTCATTATATAATGGAATGCGAAAAAGAAATTCGCAGAATTCAGAGATAACACCATCAATGGAGTCCAAGAAATACGCAAGTACTTTATTCATAATGATGCGCTGCCAGGAATCTTAGCAAAGTAACCAAAATATTTGCTTATTGTAGGTGAAGGATGCACATGACTCTCCGGTTAGGCGGTTGTGGAGTGAGACCTGCAACTGCGGACTTGCCATAGATGTAAAAATGCCTTGCATAGAGACCGTTGCAAGCCTCTTGTTGAAACACTTAGGGTGCATATATGTGTATGTGTGTGTAGCAGTGACAATCGCGTAACGAGCTTTCAAGAGATTGTCGCTTGCATAGCTAAACAATATGTAGGGTTCAGTTTCCAAACCAATTATGCGGCTCTCGAACCTTTTTCCCCCGCTACATGCGGGAGATCCCTTTTATTTTCAGCTAAAATATATTATATTCAGGGGGTTCGCCGTGTCATAGCACAACCAAAGCCCAATATACCTATAAACTTTCCCTATCCCATCTAAATTTAAAGTGCATTTCCTATACCCAATATACAGCCAACGCATATTATACAACATCCCCCAAGACCATTTCATAGTGTTAGTGCTGTGGCCATCTACCTAATTTCATCCCAATTAATGACAATTCCCTATTAAATATAGGGAAAAATATGCCAAATCATATCACGGCCAAAGCCCATTTCACCCAAGTTTCACCTATCCCATACAAATTTAATGTGCATTTTCAATATCCAATATCCAGTTGCCCCATGTCACGCCCTATTCCCAAGACTATTTCATAGTAATAGCGCATTGTCCTTCCAGCTATTTCCAAATATCCAGATGTGCTTATATATCATCGCCCCTGGGAAACCAGTCCTATCCTAATGCAGGCAAGGCCAAATTTAGCCAAATATATCCCAATTTACGACAATTTTCACCTAATTTATGACCATTTATCACAATTTAATCCAATTTCCACCTAATTTTGCCCCAATTTATCCTAATTTAATCCAATTTCCACTAAATTTACCCGAGTTTGTCCGTTTCATAGCGCAACCAAAGCCTAATTTGACCAAGTTTCACCTATCCCATATCAATTTAATGTGCATTTTCAATATCTAATATCCATGTGCCCTATGTCACGCACTATTCCCAAGACCATTTCATAATAATAGCGCAGTGTCCATCCAGCTATTTCCAAATATCCAGATGTGTTTATATATCTTCAATCCTACGAAACCAGACCTAACCTAACACATAGCTAAGGCCAAATTTATCCCAATCAATCCAAATTCCACCTAATTTGATCCAATTTATTCTAATTTAATCCAATCCCCGCAAAATTTACCCGAGTTTACCATTTCATAGCACAACCAAAGCCCGAATTTGACCAAGTTTCACCAATTCCAATTAAATTTAATGCGCATCTTCAATATCCGGTCGGCCCCAATGTCATAGCCTATTCCCAAAGACCATTTCATAGTAATAGTGCAGTGTTCATCCAGCCATTTCCATGTTCCAGATGTGTTTATATATCATCAAACCTACCGAAAGCAGACCTAACCCAATATGGCTAAGGCCAAATTTAACCAAATTTTTCCCAATTTAAGATAATTTCCACCTAATTTGCCACAATTTTATCCAATTTCCACCAAATTTTACCATAGTTCACCTTATCATAGCACAGCCGAAGCCCCAGTTTGTCCAAGTTTCACCCATTCCATATAACTTTTATGTGTATTTCCAGCATCCAATATCCAGTGGTCGATGTCATACTCCAGTCTCATAGACCATTTCATAATGATAATGCAGGGTCCGACGAGCCATTTCCAATATACATATGCGCGTATATATATACATCAATCCTACCTAAAACCAGACCTAACCCTAACATGGCTAAGACCAAATTTAACCAACTGTATCACAATTTAAGAAAATTTCTACCTAATTTGCCCCAATTTATCAAAATTTAAGACATTTTCTACCAAATTTACCCGATTTTACAACCAGGTTGTGACTCATACGTCAGGCTGCGAGCAGCCGCGTCCAACAGCTTGGTTGATCAGTCCAGCAACCAGAAGGCCTGGTCGATGACCGGGCCGCGGGGACGCTAAGCCCCGGAAGCACCTCAAGGTAACCTCAAGGTAGTTATGGATCTTTGTTAAATATTGTATTTTATATTCTTAGAAAAGTGTTTGTTTGGATATTAACCCAACTACCCTGTACCCTAACCTGCGTGGATCTTTGCCGAATATTCCTGTCAATGTTGGTTATGGACTCAACAACCCTGAAGTTAACCTGCCTTGACCTGACGTTAATTGTTGCACTTTCTTTTTTGGGGAAAGTGATGTTTTTTGCATCAACCCAACCGCCCTTGCCCATACCTCTGATACCAAGATCTTGGTTCCATATATGGTATCTTATTCTTGGGACACAGCCAACCCATCCCAACCTAACCTCTATTAACTATGGGTTTAATGGCCATTTTTCTCTACATCAGTTCAAACACAACCCAACCTCATATAAATGGATTTGAACTCCATTTGTACACATGTTCTTAGGAAACATGATAAGATTCGCCATATCTGTATCGGACAAGAAGCGGTGTTCTCAACGTGGTATGGCCGTTGGCATATCTGTATCATAAAATAATCAAATTTTCCTTAACCCAGACTCTGGCAATGAACCCAACAATTCATTTTGGCTCAAGCAAGAAAACAAACAAAAAATGGGTAAACGAAATTGCCAAATTTTATTTGTGCAAGTTTTGAAAATGTGATTGTAAGTTTTTTTTTTTTTGCACAAGTTTGAGCATATATAATCGAATGTTAGTTTTAATTCATTTATTAATGCAGCCTCTATTCCCATCTTGCGGGCAATAGCGGAAAGGGCTGCAGCGATGCATAATGGGCCTCAGAGTCAGAACCTACACAATTCATTTAGCTAAAGCAAGTTTTCGCAATCTTAACCCTTAAACTGCGCATGGCGTATATATACGCCATGAGTAACATGTCTGACCGTGCGCATGGCGTATATATACGCCAAAGGGTGCCAGGCACGATTCAAACGTCCCGCGGTGTAAAGGGGTCACCCATACCGTAGCCACGGGCTATTGTAAACAGACGCCATTTTGAAAAAACATCTAGAGCAGGCCTCCTTTGTTTCACAGGCCTTAGTTAGTGGCCAGACACCATGGCGAGCGCATCACGACCCAGCGTGCGATCTCGCTTAGCGCACCGCGCCACGAGGTCGCACGATGCTAGTGTCTTCTAATGACCGAAGACGAAATTGCAGATGAATTGTTCAAGGACGTTGACGAATCTGATATTGACGATTCAGATATGGACGAAGATTATACCCAGCCAGAAGAAATTGAAACAACGGATAGTGAGGGTGAACATGTGGGTGCCACGAGGGTGA
This sequence comes from Procambarus virginalis, assembly GCA_020271785.1. Classification (NCBI taxonomy): domain Eukaryota; kingdom Metazoa; phylum Arthropoda; class Malacostraca; order Decapoda; family Cambaridae; genus Procambarus; species Procambarus virginalis. Next base: position 9,564 of record WNGS01094137.1, read on the forward strand.
GGATGCCTCACGAGGATACTACTCAACACCACTCAACACCACCTCGCGCCCAAGCACGTCGTTCATCTATACCACTACACGTTTATGATATGATCAACGAGTCAGAAACAAGTGAATCTTTCTCAGGTTTTAGTGATGAAGAATCGGAGAATAGTTTTACCCCGGCTGCTAGTGCCAGTACAAGTTTCGCCGCATCAGCTGCCCGCCCTGCCAAGCGCCGCCGCATGGGACAATATGGCGACAATGAGGAACAAATTCCCTCATGTTCCAGATCTTTTTCCTCATCTACCGTTCCTGCCCCTACTGTTACAATGCCTGCTTCAGCTCCTGGTCCCCGGATTCCTCGCCGTCGTGCAGTTAATGGCTCTCGGAAGGCAGCAGATTTGTGTGTGTGGAGTGATGGGGAAGATTTTGTACCACAAATTCCCGACTTTGACAACAGAGATGTGGGAATTATAGATCTTTTCCCTGATACTGGTGACGAAATGTGTGAAAGTGACTTTTTTACTGCATATTTCGATGAGCCGCTCATGGAACACATTGTTCATGAAACGAACAGACTTGCGGCCGATCTCATTGAACTTGAGGAAGTTACAGAATTTTCACGACTACAGCGTTGGAAAGAGACAACTGTTGGTGAAATGTATGTGTTTTTCGCAATTTGCATGTTGATGAAACACTGTGTGAAACACGTAATTTCAGATTATTGGAGCAAAGACAACGCTGTTCCAACACCATTGTTCGGGAAATATATGTCCCGAGACAGATTTCTGTTGATCCTACGGTGCATTCATTTTGCAAATAATGCAGACGAGACACAGGATGATAGGCTTTGGAGGGTGAGGCACGTGCTAAATGATCTGATTGGAAAGTTCTGAGATTACTACGTACCAGCTCAGAAGCTGGTTATAGATGAATCACTTGTGCTTTTCAAAGGACGTGCTGCCTTCAAGCAGTATATTCCCTCAAAACGTCACCGATTTGGACTGAAATTCTTTGTGCTCTGTGACTATTAATCAGGAATGGTGTTACACATGATACTTTATTCAGCCACAAATGTAGATATTCCTGCTAATGACGAACATGGCTTCTCAGGTAGTGTGGTGAAGTCACTGCTTGCACCATATCTGAACAAGGGCCACATATTGTACACAGATAACTATTATACCAGTCCCTTGCTAACGAAATTCTTGCTTGATAATAAGACTGGAGTCTGTGGAACAGTAAAGCCAAAACGAAAGGAAATGCCTGTGTTTGACACTGCTATGCAAGTAGGTGGTTGTGAGGTAAGAAAAAGTGGTGCAATGCTTTCAGTGCGGTGGAAAGACAGACGTGAAGTGAACATGTTGACCACCATTCACCCTGGTACAATGGTGGACAGTGGCAAGGTAAACAGAACAACAAAGCAAATAATATATAAGCCAGATTGTGTGATGGACTACAACATCAACATGCGTTTAGTTGATAAATGTGACATGATGGTGGGTGCTGTAGAGTGTGTACGGAAGACTGTGAAGTGGACGAAGAAAATGATTTTCCATCTTATTGACGTAACAATGCTGAACAGTTACAACATGTTTCTTGTAAAGACAGGTAGAAAACCATATTTCCGTTCGTTTAGTTTTCAAGTTGTGAAACAGTTGCTAGGTAAATTTGGCAAGGACACACCTGGCATACAAAGACCCATTCGAGACCCAATATTGAACCATGCTCCTGCACCCAGGCTCGCTTACAGGGAGGCCTTTCTGATGCACCAAATCAAGAAATTACCACCAACTGGTGCTCGTGCAGCAGGCCAGCGTCGGTGTGTTGTGTGTTCCAGTACCAAATTGAGGCCACAGAAACGTAAATTGGTGTTGACATGGTGAGAAGCGTGTGCCGTCCCTCTGTGCCATATCGACTGTTTCGCACAGTATCACAGTCTCCAGGAGTACTAAATGTGTAATTCTTTGGTAAATAAATGTACATATCAAGTTATTTTTTGTGTTTATTTTGAAAAAACCCAAATACATTGAATATTTCCTGTAAATTATACCATTTTGGTGGGCATACTTGTGACACTAATATGTGAGCGCCTAGTGAGTTTAGACCATTTTTATTATAATACAACGTCTATTGCTAATAATTGGAACAATACTAGCGAAAAAAAATTAGAGTAAAATGACCCAAAAATACTGTAAATAATTCCGCGAAAATAAATTCGCGGCAACTCGGGCCGCGTGAGCGGCAGTGAGTGACTGCTGCCTGACGCAGCAGCCTTGAGCGCTCACGTTCTGTGACGTCATTGGCCAACTTCTCGGCTCAATTGTGTCATTGCTATGTTTAATAGAATTTTTTTATTATTTTTCCTATGCTCAGGGGACTCAAATTAACATGTTTAGAAGACGAAAAAAAAATTTGAATTTTTTTTTCTTGCGCACAGGGGTGTAAATGTGCCCAGGACCCCCTGAGCAGTGTAAGGGTTAATGAGCTAGTTTTTGAAAAATCCATTGGTCATTGTCACACATCAACAATGGGACACGAGAAAGACCGCAAGTGCAGTTTCTAAATTAAAACCAAGACTGGGATATGTGGAGAGCTAGTGTCATAATTTATCTGTTTTTCCTGCACACCGCCGCCCATCCAGTGGGGGGCTAAGCTGAGCAGTAGTAACATCTAGAAGTCTGCTGCTTTTATTGGATGATCCATAGATGTGTACTGGCTTGCTAAGATGCACCTTGCATCATCGCATTAGTAGCAGTTTCTAAATTAAACAACTAGCATATGCAAAGAGCTAGTCTAACAATTTATATGGTTTTTATTTTGTATTTTTATCAGGCTCACTGCCCCTCTATCCAGTGGACTGCGGCTGGATGGGTTGCAATTGAGCCAAAAACAGTTGGTCAGGGCGAGATACGGCTTCATTTAGAGGCTGATCTAACAATTTATATGTTTTATTTTATCTGGCCTACTGCCCTTCTATCCAGAAGACTGCGGCTGGATGGGTTGCAATTGAGCCAAAAACAGTTGGTCAGGGCGAGATACGGCTTCATTTAGAGGCTGATCAAACAATTTATATGTTTTTATTTTATCCGGCCTACTGCCCTTCTATCCAGAAGACTGCGGCTGGATGGGTTACAATTGAGCCAAAAACAGTTGGTCAGGGCGAGATACAGCCTCATTTAGAGAAATTTACTATAGCCAAAAAGCTTGAACGTCGGGAACTGAACGCGGGCCTGCACGAGAGTCGTTCTTGGCACTCAAATGTTTAGAGATTAAATCTCTATAATTAGAGGGGCAACTAAGATACCGCATCATTTAGTGAAATTTGCAATGTCCAATAGTTTGGACGTTGGGGAACTGAGAGAGGACTTGCACGAAGGTTGCTCTGCATCCAGTGCAAATGATGAAACATGTGGGAGAAGGAGAGGAAGAGAGATTTACTCCCTTGTAACCTTTAAAAAAAAAATTAGTGACCAGAGTTTTGAAAATATTAGCAACTCTTTTATAGAGAATGAAACTCTTAAATAATAGTATATATCCTGAAGAATAAATCTTCCTCTATGAACTATATATCTATAGTTAGTTTAAAAGTTTGTATTATAATAATGGTGCCTTCCAAACATGGCTCATTAAAATAGGTTTTTCTTTATGAAATCGCATAAGTATTTATGCAATATTTATTATAAAACAGTCATAATACGCAGTGGCATATCATTTTTATAGAGAGGCTTTATAAGGTAAATATAACAGCAATGCGAAACTCTTCTATCTGACGTATTATTTTAAATAAATACAGTTGGGCGAAAACATGTTTATTGTCGCGTGAGTGACTGGAGTGGGCTCTTGCAAGGCTTTGGGATTTGTTGGAGGCAGGAATGTGCAGAGTTCTAGGGGGGGGGGATGAGATGGGGATATTAGATTGACTTAAAACTTAATGCTAGTTATTTAGTCAAGAATGGAATGGAATGGAATGGAACTATCAGGAAAAAGCGCCAGGCCATTACGACCATGTAGCACTGGGAAGGAGTCAGGATAAGGATTTGGGAATAGGATGGGAGGAAGGAATGGTCGGGGGATTGAATGCCGACCTGCATAAAGTAAGGCCGTCGCTCTACCGTCCAGCCCAAGTGGTTGGGCTATTTATTGAAGAGTTGTATTTTTTATATATATATTGAAACAGATATTTTTTCTCCCTGATTCTATGTATGACTAACGACCCAGTGCAGATTTGGCTTTGGCAATTAAAGCACCATAAGATTGTGAGTGTTCAAGTTTAGGGGGACTAAGCATTTTTTTGTGTGAATGTGCAAAGTCTGTGTTTATTTGTGTAAGTTAAAAATTTAGTTTTTGTTTTGTGTATAGGAGTTTAGCAAGTGTGTTTGTTTAAGTATGTGCGAATTAGTAGCCTTGGTGAGGACAGGAGGCCGGTGGCTTGTCAGAGGTCTCTCTATTTTTGCCCTGATGTGTTTAAGTAAGACTGTGCAACTGTTTTAAGTTTAGGAGGGACTAAGTATTTTGCGCAAATGTGAAAGCCCTGGGTTTATTTGTGTAAGTTGAACCAAAACAAAAATGAGTTTGTGTATGAGTTTTTGTTTTTGCGAGCGAGTTTGTTTAAGCATGTGCTATCATTAAAAAACTTTCCAACGTAATGACAGTAATGCCAAAATGAATTCATCTTCTCACTTTTTGAAAGGTGGAGGTCTAACATTTTCTAAAACCCTTTGCGCTTGATACACTACCACTGACATAAAAACGTAAACTGATGGATTCGACTTTTAAATTTTTAGGCATGATTACTTTACCTCGAGGTTGCCTTGAGGTGCTTACGGGGCTTAGCGTCCCCGCGGCCCGGTCATCGACCAGGCCTTCTGGTTGCTGGACTGATCAACCAGGCTGTTGGATGCGGCTGCTCGCAGCCTGACATATGAGTCACAGCCTGGTTGATCAGGTATCCTTTGGAGGTGCTTATCCAGTTCTCTCTTGAACACTGTGAGGGGTTTGCCAGTTATGCCCCTTGTGTGTGTGTGTAGCGGGAGCGTGTTGAACAGTCTCGGGCCCCTAATGTTGATAGAGTTTGTGATGTATAAATGATAGCAAGAAGTATTGCATAGCAACAGAAAGCGAAACTACTGTCGTGATACATGAGTTATTGGGGCCCCCACCACAAAGGCTGAGCTAATGTGGTGATAAAAAATAATACAATTTAATATGGAACATTACCATAATCCTAATTGATATTAAATTGCTTAAATCAGGTAAAACACTCAACTACTTTCTTTCATAGTATATTTACAAGTGTAAAATTAATGTTCGGAATGTAAAACCCAACACAATATGGCTGAGGCCCCACTATTTAGCAGTTAACTTTTATTCTATGAAATATCGCAGCAAATGTCAATGTGTCTAAAATTTATTACAAAAGATAGACATACATTTGATGCTATTTTTCATATAAAAATTTAATTTGAAGCCTGACAATTACATCTATAAAATCTATAAACAGGTTAGAACATACAAATGCGAGCATGCCCTTTATCCACTAGCAATCAACTGAATGGCACAGAAAATGGAATCTTTACTTTGGCTACAGAAAACGGAGCAAAGCCGAGTGGGGGAAGGGGGACTGCATGGAATAAACAGTTTCCAACCTGACTCTTCTCACATATAAACATGTCTTTCTTGACCTCATTTCAAATTATGTAGAGTACTGAAAGCTCATTTTTCCATAGCAAATATACTAAGGAACTCATTTTACGACTAGAACGCAAACTAGGACCCCTCATTCAGATTAAAAACAAGAGAATTATTGACTGAACATTTACCCACCATCAAACACACACAGGACTCTTTAAAGCTATTTTAACTTCTTTAAAACCCTAATATGACCCTCTCACATGCAAATCCTGTACTATGGTTCGCCGTTCATGTCAATGTACCTCACAGTATCAGGCAAATTCAAGATAAGGCCAACTACACCTAAATATCCAACTTGGTCTTTGTAAGGAATCTTGACCCCCCTCTTGTATGCTTGACCCCACTGGGGCATTCATAGGTAGGGGTCCCTATTGCTGACGTCAGGTCACGTGACACCCCTGCGACAAATAAGGAAAATTTCACCTGATTGGTCCATGACCTGGGACAGAAAGAGAATTTTCCTACTCGGCGCCTGATTGGTCAAGAACATCGCGCCCCCGTTCTCTCCACCCACCTCTGACCATTTACAGAAAATGGAGCCATGCCAAGGGCACCTTATACTATTCAGTCATAGCATCATTAAAGTACTCCAAAAACTTCTATATTCGCTTTCAACTGTGTTTATTTGTTTTAACCTATTGAACATTTACCCTCTGATCCATTTCAAAAGTAAGGGCCCCCAATTGATACCGTAGTACTCTGGTAACACCCGGGCCAAATCGTGAATTTTTGCTCATGTTATTAAATACTCCAAAAACGTTTATATTCCTATCACCAGTGCATTTTTTGGTTTGAATCTATTGAACATTCTTTTTCTGTACCTCTCATAAGTAGGGGCCCCCTTCTTGATGCCTTAGACTCATCTTATACATACGCGACAAAAAGTGAAAAAACAGGCTAGGGTAGAGCAAGAGTCGCTCAGGTATACCCTGGGTGGTGGGCCGTGGGGACCCCTAGGGGGACGGACAACCACCCCACCCAGACAGCCAGCCAGGTGCGCACCGACTGTGCCCTAACCAAACCATCCCACCCCCCCCTAAAAAAGATTTTCACTTTTCCGCCCTCGGGAGTCGAGTCGGCGTGGAAGTGCCCAACCGTTTCTGAAATTTTTTTCCCCATGTGTCTCCTTTACACTACTGCTGCATGCAGCCTACCAGAGTTGCACCTGATGCCTGAAGCCAACTAGAGCTGCACGTGATGCCTGCAGCCTACCAGAGCTGCATGTGACTCCTGAAGCCTACTACAGCTGCAGTGACGCCTGAAGCCTACCAGAGCTGCACGCGATGTCTGCAGCCAACCAGAGCTGCACGTGACGCCTGCAGCCTACCAGAGTGCACGTGACGCCTGCAGCCTACCAGAGCTGCACGTGACGCCTGCAGCCTACCAGAGCTGCACGTGATGCTTCAGCCTACCAGAGCTACACGTGACGCCTGCAGCTACCAGAGCTGCACGTGACGCCTGCAGCCTACCAGTGCTGCACGTGGCGCCTGCAGCCTACTAGAGCTGCAAGTGAAGCCTGCAGCCTACCAGAGCTGCATGTGATGCCTTCAGCCTACAGAGCTG
>WNGS01094145.1:0-11586 GCA_020271785.1 Procambarus virginalis
TCTCTCTTCTCTTCCTCTACCCACTCACTCCATTTGTTCCTTCTCTTATCTTAGTTACCCTTTATGTTACTTGTTTTTCATTTGTGGTGGTCTAATACAGATTGTCTCCTTGTCTGTTTGTCTGTCTCTCTCTCTCTCTCTCTCTCTCTCTCTCTCTCTCTCTCTCTCTCTCTCTCTCCTCTCTCTCTCTCTCTCTCTCTCTCTCTCTCCCCCTTGCCCTCTGTCGCCTCTCCTTCCACCTCATTCCCCTCTCCCCCCATTTGCTTCTCCCTTCCCCATCTCTCCCTCCCTTCTAAACCCCAATAAGTTTCTGGCTCGCCTCTATTTTTCTTCCCTATAGTCGTTCGTCTTTTGTCTTTCCTTAACAAAGGTGCCTCTCATGGGACTCCTGTTCCAGCCCCTCCTTCCTCTCTCACCTTCTCTACCTTCCTCTCTCACCTTCTCTACCTTCCTCTCTCACCTTCTCTACCTTCCTCTCTCACCTTCTCTACCTTCTACTCTCACTATCCTCTATGTTCCCCCCCCCCTCAGACCGTCTGCTCTTCCAGCCATTCACTCCTTGTCCTCTCTTACAGTTCCTCCTAGCTTTTGATTTTATATTGAAATAATTTGTGTGCGTCTTTGCAGCCTCCCTCCTCCCCCCCCCCCACTCTCTCTCCGCCTTCTCTCTCATCTCTCCCCCCCTCTCTCTCCCCCCCTCTCTCTCCCCCCCCTCTCTCTCCCCCCCTCTCTCTCCTCCCCCCCTCTCTCATCTCTCTCACTTCAGTAATCAGAGTAATGATATACCGTAAAGGCTGCCAGATATTTACATTGAGTTGGCAGAAGTTGAAGAAAGTGAGGGAGGTCAGGAGGAAGGAGGTGAGGGAGGTCAGCAGGGGGGAAGTGAGGGAGGTCAGGAGGTGAGGGAGGTCAGGAGGAAGGAGGTGAGGGAGGGTCAGGAGGAAGGAGGAGAGGAGAGGTCAGGAGGAAGGAGTGAGGGAGGGTCAGGAGGAAGGAGGTGAGGGAGGTCAGGAGGAAGGAGGTGAGGTGATGGTCAGGAGGAGGAGGTGAGGGAGGTCAGGAGGAAGGAGGTGAGGGAGGTCAGGAGGAAGGAGGTGAGGGAGGTCAGGAGGAAGGAGGTGAGGGAGGTCAGGAGGAAGGAGGTGAGGGAGGTCAGGGAGAAGGAGGTGAGGGAGGTCAGGAGGAAGGAGGTGAGGGAGGTCAGGAGGAGAGGAGGTGAGGGAGGTCCAGGAGGAGGAGGTGAGGGAGGTCAGGAGGAAGGGGTGAGGGAGGTCAGGAGGAAGGAGGTGAGGGAGGTCAGGAGGAAGGAGGTGAGGGAGGTCAGGAGGAGGAAGGAGGTGAGGGAGGTCAGAGGAAGGAGGTGAGGGAGGTCAGGAGGAAGGAGGTGAGGGAGGTCAGGAGGAAGGAGGTGAGGGAGATCAGGAGGAGGAGGTGAGGGAGGTCAGGAGGAAGGAGGTGAGGGAGGTCAGGAGGAAGGAGGTGAGGAGGAAGGAGGGTGAGGAGGTCGAGGAGGGAGGAGGTGAGGGAGGTCAGGAGGAAGGAGGTGAGGGAGGTCAGGAGGAAGGAGGTGAGGGAGGTCAGGAGGAAGGAGGTGAGGGAGGTCAGGAGGAGGAGGTGAGGGAGGTCAGGAGGAAGGAGGTGAGGGAGGTCAGGAGGAAGGAGGTGAGGGAGGTCAGGAGGAAGGAGGTTGAGGGAGGTCAGGAGGGAGGAGGTGAGGGAGGTCAGGAGGAAGGAGGTGAGGGAGGTCAGGAGGAAGGAAGTGAGGGAGGTCAGGAGGGGGGAAGAAAGTGAGGGAGGTCAGGAGGGGGAAAGAAAAGTGAGGGAGTCAGCAGGGGGGAAGAAAGTGAGGGAGGTCAGCAGGGGGGAAGGAAGTGAGGGAGGTCAGCAGGGGGGAAGGAAGTGAGGGAGGTCAGCAGGGGGGGAAGGAAAGTGAGGGAGGTCAGCAGGGGGGAAGGAAGTGAGGGAGGTCAGCAGGGGGGGAAGGAAGTGAGGGGAGGTCAGCAGGGGGGAAGGAAGGTGAGGGAGGTCAGCAGGGGGGAAGGAAGGAGGGAGTGGTCAGCATGGAGGAAGGCAAGGTAAGTGAGGGTAGGGGTCAGCAGGGGGTAAGATAAAAGTGAGGGAGAGGTACAGCAGGGGGGAAGAAAGTGAGGGAGGTCAGCAGGGGGGAAGAAAGTGAGGGAGGTCAGCAGGGGGGAAGAAAGTGAGGGAGGTCAGCAGGGGGGAAGAAAGTGAGGGAGGTCAGCAGGGGGGAAGAAAGTGAGGGAGGTCAGCAGGGGGGAAGAAAGTGAGGGAGGTCAGCAGGGGGGAAGAAAGTGAGGGAGGTCAGCAGGGGGGAAGAAAGTGAGGGAGGTCAGCAGGGGGAAGAAAGTGAGGGAGGTCAGCAGGGGGGAAGAAAGTGAGGGAGGTCAGGAGGAAGAGAAGAAACTGAGAGAATGCAGGGAGGAGCAGGAAATAAAAACCTGTATTTGGCTTAGCTCATATATAGTGAGGTGAGGTGAGGTGAGGCAGGTGTGGAGGCTCAGGTGTGGCCTGGTGGGGACATAAAGTCACCGGCCACCTGTCTACCTGTCCCCCTGACACCTATACCTTCACGTGACCTGTGAACATGGCTCCCACATATCATCCCCCCCACCCCCCACTGTGTCCCGAGACTTGTTCTGTGCCTCGGAAATATATATTTTATATCTGTTTGTGTACTCGCCTAGTGTGCTTGTTGGGGTTGAGCTTTGGCTCTTTGGTCCCGCCTCTCAACTTGTCAATCAACAGGTGTACAGGTTCCTGAGCCTATTGGGCTCTTATCATATCTGCATTTAAAACTGTGTATGGAGTCAGCCTCCACCACATTACTGCCTAATGCATTCCACCTGTTAACTACTCTGGCACTGTAACTCACACTGAACAAAATTACCTATCAGAAGAAAAGAGATATAACACGACACAAGTTATAAAACAAACCATTTAAGCTTACTTGAAGTGATCAAACAAAGTGGAACTTGATAATTAACACATGGAACATGTGTAGACCTTAACTGTTGACCTCAACTGAGGCGGGCACTGAACCTGGTGGCACTGTTGAACTACCAGAGCTGGCACTTAACCTGGTGGCACTGTTGAACTACCAGAGCTGGCACTTAACCTGGTGGCACTGTTGACCTTAACTACCAGAGCGGGCACTTAACCTGGTGGCACTGTTGACCTTAACTACCAGAGCTGGCACTTAACCTGGTGGCACTGTTGACCTTAACTACCAGAGCTGGCACTTAACCTGGTGGCACTGTTGACCTTAACTACCAGCGCGGGCACTTAACCTGGTGGCACTGTTGACCTTAACTACCAGAGCGGGCACTTAACCTGGTGGCACTGTTGACCTTAACTACCAGAGCTGGCACTTAACCTGGTGGCACTGTTGACCTTAACTACCAGAGCGGGCACTTAACCTGGTGGCACTGTTGACCTTAACTACCAGAGCGGGCACTTAACCTGGTGGCACTGTTGACCTTAACTACCAGAGCGGGCACTTAACCTGGTGGCACTGTTGACCTTAACTACCAGAGCGGGCACTTAACCTGACGATGATTGTGTGCCAGTTCTGGCGCCATATTGGCACCGCTGCTCCACTCTGATATTTGTCTTGCTCTCTCAGCGAGGCGCCGAGGGTGCCAATACTGCCCCCCCCTGTGGCACTGTCGTCCTCGTCACTGTTGTTGTCGTTATCAGTGTTGACCGTCGTCAGTGTGGTCGTTGATGTTGGGGTCATTATCACCAGCAGTGATTGAGGCAGGCAATGGTCAGTCGTTACCAGTGATGGCCTCAATGGTGAGGTGACTGGGACAGACGGTGACAGACAGACAGTGACTTAGACACAGTGACTGAGACAGGGTGAAACAGAAAGCAAAGCACAACACTTGCTGACTCCCGTTACTCACAAGGAAAGAAATGTCATCATTATCTGTGTGTGGCCCAGGTGATGGTGAGAGGGTCTAGGGAGGATTGTGATGGTGAGGGGGGAGGGGGTACTGCAGGGAGTGTGATGGTGAGGGGGAGGGGGTACTGGCAGGGAGTGTGATGGTGAGGGGGAAGGGGTACTGGCAGGGAGTGTGATGGTGAGGGGGAAGGGGGTACTGGCAGGGAGTGTGATGGTGAGGGGGGGGGGGGTACTGGCAGGGAGTGTGATGGTGAGGGGGAAGGGGGTACTGGCAGGGAGTGTGATGGTGAGGGGGGAGGGGGGTACTGGCAGGGAGTGTGATGGTGAGGGGGAAGGGGGTACTGGCAGGGAGTGTGATGGTGAAGGGGAAGGGGGTACTGGCAGGGAGTGTGATGGTGAGGGGAAGGGGGTACTGGCAGGGAGTGTGATGGTGAGGGGGGAGGAGGGTACTGGCAGGGAGTGTGATGGTGAGGGGGGAGGGGGTACTGGCAGGGAGTGTGATGGTGAGGGGGGAGGGGGTACTGGCAGAGAGTGTGATGGTGAGGGGGAGGGGGTACTGGCAGGGAGTGTGATGGTGAGGGGGGAGGGGGTACTGGCAGGGAGTGTGATGGTGAGGGGGAAGGGGGTACTGGCAGGGAGTGTGATGGTGAGGGGGGAGGAGGGTACTGGCAGGGAGTGTGATGGTGAGGGGGGAGGGGTACTGGCAGGGAGTGTGATGGTGAGGGGGGAGGGGTACTGGCAGAGAGTGTGATGGTGAGGGGGAGGGGGGGGTACTGGCAGGGAGTGTGATGGTGAGGGGGGAGGGGGTACTGGCAGGGAGTGTGATGGTGAGGGGGGAGGACTTACGTAGTTACAGTGCATGTGCCGGGTAAACAAAGTGATTCACTGTAACCTTTGTGTATAACAATCAAAGATGATCATTACCCTGAGGGTCAGGAACCACCCGACTCATGCCTTTGTTATTACAAATAATTTGAAATAAAATACAGTGAGTAGTCACTATACAGCATGTTATAAGTGAGTGAGTGAGAGAGAGCGCTAACACGATGGGATGAGTGTGGTAGTGAATTGTCCCACGGACGAGATTGACTGTCCATTATCTAGATGACCCACTACAACTCCAACCACTGATTCAACTCCCTCCCTCCCCCCCCCCAGGCCCTACCCTCCCCCCCCCCCAGGCCCTACCCTCCCCCCCCCAGGCCCTACCCTCTAGCCCTCACTACTCTTCTCTACCATGGCTCGACACGTCCACAACCTACCGATCTCTTCTCGGAACACGTCTATACCCGCGTCTCTTAACTATCCCTTCATTATGACGCTCTTCCTTCATCTTTGCCATCCTCTGACCCTTTGCTCTCTATTCCTCTACTTATCTTACCGTCCCAGTCTTTCCCTTCACCGTCCCGCCAATCCAAATTCCTTGTCCTTATACCCCTTCCAAGTGCTATAGTGGTTGACCAAACCATACACTAGAAAGTGAAGGGACGACGACGTTTCGGTCGATCGACTTGAGAATGGTCCAGGACGGACCGAAACGTCGTCGTCCCTTCACTTTCTAGTGTGGTCTGGTCAACATACATCAGCCCCGTTATTGTGACTCATCGCCTGCTATATAGTGGTAATGGCTTAGCGCTCTCTGGTAATTACCGTACTGTTGACACCCTGCACCCTTCCCGTCCTTCTTCACTCGCTACTCTTCCACAATATGGGTGTTGTAGGTGGGGGAGGCCATCTCACAGGTGGGGGAGGCCATCTCACAGGTGGGGGAGGCCATCTCACAGGTGGGGGAGGCCATCTCACAGGTGGGGGACGCCATCTCACAGGTGGGGGAGGCCATATCACAGCTGGGGGAGGCCATATCACAGCTGGGGGAGGCCATATCACAGGTGGGTGAGGCCATCTCACAGGTGGGGGAGGCTGCCTCTATACTTCACATTGGGCGAGGACTTCACAGTTGTGGTGCAGCTAAAAGCTTCTCTTACCCGTGCCCTGGTCCTCTGAGGAGGCTGTGAGTATGCTCACCAAAAGCTGTCCTCAAACTGGAACTTGGAAGCAATTTGATCAATAACCCTGTGATGGATGTGCGGCGCACAACTAGCCTAGCGATGAGTTTTCGTCCTGCATCCATTCCACTTATGGGATGGCCTACAACAATCCCAGTGATTGGAGATGGGGTCAAAACCATCCCAGTGAAAGGTTTTGGTCCTATAATCATCCCAGGGATAGAATATGGACTGGAAAAGACAGCATAAAGAAAAGGGAACTATGATGAAATTAAAGAGTTCCTCCGAAAATCTCACTGGACCAGAACTAACATTATCATGACTTTTGTATTAGATCACATCCTATTGTCCCATACGAGGCAGCTCCTATTGGTCCATACGAGGCAGCTCCTATTGGTCCATACGAGGCAGCTCCTATTGGTCCATACGAGGCAGCTCCTATTGGTCCATACGAGGCAGCTCCTATTGGTCCATACGAGGCAGCTCCTATTGGTCCATACGAGGCAGCTCCTATTGGTCCATACGAGGCAGCTCCTATTGGTCCATACGAGGCAGCTCCTATTGGTCCATACGAGGCAGCTCCTATTGGTCCATACGAGGCAGCTCCTATTGGTCCATACGAGGCAGCTGCTATTGGTCCATACGAGGCAGCTGCTATTGGTCCATACGAGGCAGCTGCTATTGGTCCATACGAGGCAGCTGCTATTGGTCCATACGAGGCAGCTGCTATTGGTCCATACGAGGCAGCTGCTATTGGTCCATACGAGGCAGCTCCTATTGGTCCATACGAGGCAGCTCCTATTGGTCCATACGAGGCAGCTCCTATTGGTCCATACGAGGCAGCTCCTATTGGTCCATACGAGGCAGCTGCTATTGGCCCATACGAGGCAGCTCCTATTGGTCCATACGAGGCAGCTGCTATTGGTCCATACGAGGCAGCTCCTATTGGCCCATACGAGGCAGCTGCTATTGGTCCATACGAGGCAGCTCCTATTGGCCCATACGAGGCAGCTCCTATTGGTCCATACGAGGCAGCAACTATATATCTCCTCAAATCACTGAAATCCTCTTTGTTACCGAGTGTTCAACTCGTTCAAGTATATCAATATATTTTCTCAAACACGGTAACAAAATGTGAATTCAATATTCAGGAGCAAGACGAACCGTCACTTGTATAGAGTTACCACCAGCTTGTACAGTAGTTACTGGACAGTTACCACCAGCTTGTACAGTTGTTACTGTATAGTTACCACCAGCTTGTACAGTTGTTACTGTATAGTTACCACCAGCTTGTACAGTAGTTACTGGACAGTTACCACCAGCTTGTACAGTAGTTACTGTACAGTTACCACCAGCTTGTACAGTTGTTACTGTACAGTTACCACCAGCTTGTACAGTTGTTACTGTACAGTTACCACCAGCTTGTACAGTTGTTACTGTACAGTTACCACCAGCTTGTACAGTTGTTACTGGACACATCTGCCAAGACAATCCTCAGTGTTATTTGAGGATTTGTCTGGTGCCTTACAGTGTCTGGTGCCTTACAGTGTCTGGTGCCTTACAGTGTCTGGTGCCTTACAGTGTCTGGTGCCTTACAGTGTCTGGCTCCGTACAGTGTCTGGCTCCTTACAGTGTCTGGCTCCTTACAGTGTCTGGCTCCTTACAGTGTCTGGCGCCTTACAGTGTCTGGCGCCTTACAGTGTCTGGCGCCTTACAGTGTCTGGCGCCTTACAGTGTCTGGCTCCTTACAGTGTCTGGCTCCGTACAGTGTCTGGCGCCTTACAGTGTCTGGCGCCTTACAGTGTCTGGCTCCTTACAGTGTCTGGCTCCTTACAGTGTCTGGCTCCTTACAGTGTCTGGCTCCGTACAGTGTCTGGCGCCGTACAGTGTCTGGCGCCTTACAGTGTCTGGCGCCTTAGTGTCTGGCGCCTTACAGTGTCTGGCGCCTTACAGTGTCTGGCGCCGTAACAAACAGTCTTGCACAGCTGTGAAGGATGTAATAATATTACATTATTATTAATATAATTGTTCATAAGGAAGCAGAAACATTGAGTAATGGGCTATTGGGACCAATGTTACCGTTGAGGGTCAACACGTCCCATATTAGCAGATAACACAGCCTCACCGTGAAGACTATAGTGTACAGTTATCTTGAGTGTAAAGTCTTGCTGATGTTAGTAATATTAACAAGCATTTAATGCCGTATTTGGGAGTGTATAATGCCACCCTCACTGTGGGGTTCTCTCTATACATGCAAGTTGCATCACATTGCAAGATATTTGTTTTTTTATAGTTATGTTCTTGTGCATTGTGTAAATTGTTGCTCAACTTGTGCTTTATCTAGTAACCTTAAACTTGGACTGTTCAGTACAAGTGATACGATGTGTCGACTATGGATAAAGTCTTCATCTTCCTGCTGACGTTAAGGAATACATTTGAGTGTTTATATTTGGGAAATAAGAAGGAAAACAGGGTCGTCCCTATCAGTGAGCCATCAGAGTCCTGTCATTTATTGCCCGGTGAAAGAGCCAATCAGAGCGGTGATGGTATCATTCAAGTGTGTCCCATTGGCCTAGAATATCGCGCTAGTTGGTCAACGACCCCTTACTCGACACAGCCACCCCCCCCCCCTACACAATCACTCAACAGCACCCACCTAACGACTCTAGCCAATGACCCCATCCTCAACTACCCATCCACCTTCCCACTATCTCTTCCTCTCTCAGCTTGTTATTGATCAACTCTAACAACAGTTTCTCTTAACAAAACACCTGTCAACGAAGGTGTGAGACACAAGGTAATGTTCAGAACAATTGTTATAAAGCAAGACCAGGACACAGTGTGTGTGTGTGTGACGTCATAACGACAGTTACCATGGGATCACCTCAGGTGGACAGCTGCTGCTAAGACATCTTGGACGGTATTACACCTTAAGAAGTATATATATATCTTGTCTGTCTGTCTGTCCGAGGGTTGAGCTGTCAGTGGGGCTCTGCACTTCTTGAAGTTAAGGGATATCAAATGTTCAGGCTCAAGTCCATAGAGTTTTACTGTTTCAGATCTATTCAGACCTGCTTAATGGGTGTGTTTTTACTGTTTCAGATCTATTCAGGCCTGCTTAATGGGTGTGTCCTCGTATCCCAGCTCCTTGTCCTCATATCCCAGCTCCTTGTCCTCATATCCCAGTTCCTTGTCTTCATATCCCAGCTCCTTGTCCTCGTATCCCAGCTCTTTGTCCTCATAATTACCTCATGTTTTGTTTACTGAAAAAGGCGAAAACTTTCCTCCCTCAAGTTAAAACGTGGTTGGATGTGTTGGTTATTGTGCGGAGTGAGGAGTGAGGAGCATGTGAGGCAGTGAGGGCCACTCTTGTGGCTCTTGTTAGAGGCTAATGAGGGCTGGCGGTCGTTATGGTGCCAGGAGGCGACCGTCTGCTCCTTTCCTGTTGGGCTCTTGTTACTGTAGACGATGATGGTAGACTTTTGTAACTGTAGTAAGTAACTAGGAGACAACAGAAAGCATATTGGCCCACACGAGACTCCTCCTATTTATATCCACCTAAACTCATTCATATATAGATGTCTCTATAAGCCTTTGGTACTATATTCCTTTCTGGGATGGTAATCTGCCTCTCTGGTTTGTATAATATCTCTGGGATGGTGTGATACCTCTCGTTGATGATGTGTTACATACCGGAGATGGTCTGATATGTCTCGTGTATGATACGATATCTCTCTTGTATGGTACGATATCTCTCTTGTATGGTACGATATCTCTCTTGTATGGTACGATATCTCTCTTTTATGGTACGATATCTCTCTTGTATGGTACGATATCTCTCTTGTATGGTACGATATCTCTCTTGTATGGTTCGATATCTCTCTTATATGGTACGATATCTCTCTTGTGTGGTACGATATCAAACACCTGTAGCCGTTTATCTGCTCGTATGTTTGGAGGAATTTAAATTGTTTTCCTTTTCAACAGTTTTTCCATGTTATTTTTCGCCATCTTGTCTTAATATGTAATTATTTTATCTTTGCAGGTAAGTTATTGGCCTCGAGAACTTAGAGTATGGGTGTGAGGACTGAACCTTGCGGGACTCCTTGTTCCTGCCCACTGTCACCAAGACTGCCTGAGCGTTAAGTGCACCATTACCCAGTGTAATCACCTGATCCAATACCCTTGTGTCATCAGGGTTCTGACTGTTGACTATGATCTCAGATTGTTCACTCTCAGCCTCTGATAGGCTTATTGATGTAAATATGATGCTGGATGGGCCTCTTTATGTAAGCGATTTGTTTGGGTTGTTTATGATGTCTCGGGGATTGGGTAATTAGTATTTCATATTTTTGTCTGTCGGTTCATGATTTGGGAGTTTGGTGTTTGATCCGAGCTGTAGCTCCTGGTGCCCCGCCCACTACCATTGTTGTAACTGTTGTGTTAAAGCTTCACTCTTCCAACAATCAATGTCTTTGTCGACCCTGGACTTAATGATGTGGCTGGAGGTGGCTTAAACAACTACTTCTTCAACCCGTCCTCACAAATTTAATAAGTCAATATTGACTTATTAAATTTACGAGGACGGGTTGACTTCTTCTCAGGTCATTCCACCTGTTGACCGCCCGCACATTGTACCAGTACTTCCTTACATTCCACTTATTTGTGTTTCCTGCTTCTACTTGTGTCCTTTTGTCCGACTTTAAAAAGGCTATCCTTGTCCACTGTGCCTGTTTTCCTCAGTATCTTGTATGTTGCGATCATTTCCCCTGCGTCCTTTTGTCTTACTTTCACACAACTTAAAGAGGATGTGCTTGTCCAGCTTGTTTTTCCTCTCAGTATCTTGTACGTTGTGATTAGTGTGTGTGTGTGTGTGTGTGTGTGTGTGTGTGTGTGTGTGTGTGTGTGTGTGTGTGCGCGCGCGTGCGTGCGCGTGTGTGTGTGTGTGTGTGTGCGTGTGTGTGCGTGCGTGCGTGTGTGTGTGTCAGTAAGGACGATATAAGTAATGCTCTCCTTAACTAACTCGTTATATCTGAGGATCACATTCTTGCTAAATTATCGCCCAATTAATCCTTATCAGCCAACAGATTATCTTTTAATCTCCGATTAATATAAAACATCCTTAATCAGGGCTCAATATCAGCTGTTTTTATTCGTATCAGGGATTAACTTTGACTAATGTGGTATACTATTAATCACTGCTCGTTATAGGCTAATTGTTTCCCAATTAGGGATTATCACTTGACACATTTCAGTAGAATCTAATTTGATAGGTATTTTTTGACCAATCAGAATTTATTGTCGATTTTGACCAGTCAGAGTTTCTTGGTAATTTATGTATTGGTGATCGTGGGGGGGGGGGGGGGTTAGTGTCTTGTCGTTCGTTAAGGGGACATGGGCATGAGTGACTCATAACTCATCATACTCATTATACTCACCCCTCCCTCACCCCTCCCTCACCCCTCCCTCACCCCTCCCTCACCCCTCCCTCACCCCTACATGGTGTGGGGAGGGAAGAATGGATGTGTCTAGATAAGTGAGGGGGAATTATTACTCTCATTGATAATGTCTGTCTCATTCTTTGTCTGATAACACTCTTGACCCCTCCCCCCCCGCTAGCAGAGCCAGTTAGTTTGAGAGCCGGGGGGGTGAGGA
>WNGS01094147.1:0-11113 GCA_020271785.1 Procambarus virginalis
ATGATCAAAGGCAAATAATGCCTTGGAATATTGGATGCTTGCAGCTATGGGCTTAAGAATTATCCAAGATTAAACTGTTTCCGGGTGATGGTGATCAATACTGGTGAATATCCAGGGAGGAGGGAGCAGCTCCGTGCTTGTAGTGGACCGGCTGGGATTACCAGTACTTACGCTAGGCAGTCGAGGAGGGATGTCCTGAACCCCGCACTCTGTCTTATATGGTTGTCTATGCTCACCTATTTGAGCCTGCAGTATAGAGTTCTTAGCTCTTGGACCCCGGCTTTCCATCGTCGGTTCTTTAAAAGTGCCGAGTCACCCACACATCCCTAGGATTCATCTGTAACAGCTAACTCCCAAGTACCTATTTGCTGCTGAACACAAGTAGCAGGAAACGCTGCCAATCGTTTTTATTAGAGCATGGATTGAACTCGGGTCTCTTGATTGTGAGCCAAGGAGGTTGTGTGCGTGAGCGCGAGAGAGAGCAACAGTTTGTTTTGAATGGCTGTTTGTGTATGTGTTTGCACATGTATATTTGTACGTGTATATGTGCGCTGGGCTGTCAGTTCTCACACGTGGGGGGATATACATGGTGTGTGTGTGTGTGTGCCTTTGTTACGGGAGTGTGGCCCTCAACTGGGAAGCCATGGCCCACTGTTAATATAATTTCATATTCAGTTTGGTTGTGTCTCATCTTAGACACCAAGTCTGAATCGTGCTGTATGTGTTGTATTGTATTGTATTGTATTGTATTGTGTTGTGTGTTGAATTGTATTGTGGTGTATTGTATGTGTTGCATTGTGTTGTATCGTTATATGCATTGTATATTGTGTGGTCGTGGGGATTTGCTGGGATTTAATCCGTGCTGGCCTGAAGCCTACAGTGAGGATTGAATGATAAGGTAATCCCGCCTGTGTCGATTCTAAGCTTACACATTGCCAATATATATATATATATATATATATATATATATATATATATATATATATATATATATATATATATA
Organism: Procambarus virginalis; assembly: GCA_020271785.1. Taxonomy (NCBI): domain Eukaryota; kingdom Metazoa; phylum Arthropoda; class Malacostraca; order Decapoda; family Cambaridae; genus Procambarus; species Procambarus virginalis. The sequence goes on from WNGS01094147.1 coordinate 1,004, forward strand.
TATATATATATATATATATATATATATATATATACCGTTATATTGAGAACGGACCGAGACGTTTGAGCACGTCTTCTCACATCTGATGCTTCTGTTAATCTTGTAGTAAAAAGGTTTATGGGAGATAGGTAACTGTTGTGGTTTGCATCCGAGGAAGGTCAGTAGTTACCTTAGGCTAGGGTAACTTCCATTAGCCAAGCAAGCTTCCTTTCGCTGACAATGGGAAAACAGGAACCAAACTACCCAGAAAGGCTTAAAAGGTGCGTTGCCAAATCTTGCGAGGAAATTTCATCCACCTGTGATCATAAGAGAAGCGACTGATTGTATGAACAACGCTCTGTTGCTTTCTGGTGTTGGTGTAGATCAAGTTGCTGGTTACATCAGTCTCGCTGTTATAACATGATTGGTGGATTGGGTAACAGTTGCCTTTCACTTTCCTTGCTATTAAAAGTTTCCATGACCCGGTGGTATTGGTGGAGCGATGTTCCCACCGTCGGACAGTGACGACGCTGTGGGCAGAAGACAGCAGAAGGGCTTCACGTCCGATAATACCGAGACTCGGTCTATAACTCCTTCGTCCCACTCCATCTGGCAACCCTAAAGAACTTCCATTGTGTTTTTAACCCGTTATTGACAGCTCTCTCTCGAGCGGGGGCACTCGTTTCTAAAAAACCATTCACCATCTCCTTTTTTATGCTCTCCTTTTATACACTTATTTATTTGGTATTCTGTAACAATGCCCGTATCAGTGTTTGTTGATCATATAAATTTGTTGACAAATAAAATGCAATACTGTTTTTAAGGAGTTTTAAAAGTAAAGGGAACAACTGCAATGTCCAAACTCTAATTATTTTAACAGATAAATGTTTATACTCTCATAAAAAGTATTCTATTGCATGAATATTTTTTGGAAACTTGTGAATGTTATTGAATTCTGGAATATAAAAAGGCTAATTTTTGCTTAGGAAATGTGTGATACTGTGGATACACACAGTATCGCACATATATATATATATATATATATATATATATATATATATATATATATATATATATATATATATATATATATAAACATGTACCTAATAGCCAGAACCCACTACTCGGTCCGGTATGCAAGGGCAGATTTGCCTAATAATTGATAATACTATTACATTATATGAAGAACATAAATTACTGACTTAGTTACCATAGTTTAAGTTAGGGTAATATAGGTTAGGTAGGCTAATTTTAACTTAAATTAAAAAAATGAACTCGTATATAATGTATTGGAAAGCTTTATCATTTCATAAGAATTTTCGTTTAGAAAAAATATAAATAGTATATTTTGGTAGCAGTCTTTCCTGTAGGCATATATTATTGTGACCGAAAGGGTGAGACACGAGTACTATCACATCAGTAACATACGCTAAGGCAACGAACATTGGACATTGCCTTCAAGAATATAGAGAGGAACGTTTTCAAAATGCTTTATGTAGTTACACCCGACCAATGCTACGTTAAGTCCAGAAGTATTTTTAGCGTGGGGTTCACTATTCAAAAACACAAAATGAATATTAGAAAGTACAATGGTTTGTCACAAAACTAATCCCAGAATGGAGGGACTGAGACTCTGGGATAGACTGATGAATATGATCCTAATGTAGCTGTTTGGAGGACATGATCCATAAGGATGTGAGGAGGCATTTTTCTAGTATAAGGACAGCAATGAAGAGGAACTAACTAGAAGGGGAAATACGTGACACCTTCATCAATAGTTTTAAAAGCAGGTATGACAGAAACAGATTCAAAAGTCCTTGTAGTAGATGATCAACAGTTAGAGGCGCCACCCAGAATATGAAGTTTGTTTAGACCTGTAATCTCCGCTAGGTTAAATTTTTAAGGAAGAGGCTGCGTACACAGACACGGAGTGACAGAGAGACACGCAGAGACAGAGAGAGAGAGATATATACGGAGAGACAGAGAGAGAGACACGCAGAGACAGAGAGAGAGAGATATACGGAGAGACAGAGAGAGAGACACGCAGAGACAGAGAGAGATAGAGATATACGGAGAGACAGAGAGACACGAAGAGACAGACCCACGGGAACACAGTGTCTTGCCGCAAAAATCACTGGTACTTTACCTTGGGAAGAGGCCGTAGTCAGGGTATTTTGTATGTTAATGCAACTAGATTTTTGTCCATTATCCGGAGCTTTGTTTGAATAGTTTTTTGCATGTATATGTATGAATATGCAGCCATGTGTGTGTGTGTGTATGTGTGAATATATATATTCACACATACACACGAATATATATATATATATATATATATATATATATATATATATATATATATATATATATATATATATATATATATGTCGTACCTAGTAGCCAGAACGCACTTCTCAGCCTACTATGCAAGGCCCGATTTGCCTAATAAGCCAAGTTTTCATGAATTAATATATTTTCTCTAATTTTTTTCTTATGAAATGATAAACCTACCCATTTCATTATGTATGAGGTCAATTTTTTTTTATTGGAGTTAAAATTAACGTAGATATATGACCGAACCTAACCAACCCTACCTAACCTAACCTAACTTATCTTTATAGGTTAGGTTAGGTTTGGTAGCCTAAAAAGTTAGGTTAGGTTAGGTTAGGTAGGTTAGGTAGTCGAAAAATAATTAATTCATGAAAACTTGGCTTATTAGGCAAATCGGGCCTTGCTTAGTAGGCTGAGAAGTGCGTTCTGGCTACTAGGTACGACATATATATATATATATATATATATATATATATATATATATATATATATATATATATATATATATATATATATATATATATATAATACCTTTCTGAATACGTTTTCAGTTCAGTTAAGTTCAAGTACGTTTATTGAGACAATAAAATACGTCTCAAAGGGATAGAGTAGCCTAGGCTATTTCTACCCTCCTACGTTTTTCATTGGGGATCATTAGCTTATGAAGTTCTAGCCGGTGCACTCAGGTCCAGCATTTGCCAAGCATTTACGAAACCTGTACATCTTTCCTCAATTATAATAGCTTTGTTTAAATTGATTTAAAAGTTTATGAGCTTCTAAATTTCACAATCCAAGATTATTATTGTTATACAAAATCTTCGTAACGCTTTGGAGCACATAAACTGTTAAATAAATGTAAAGCCGCTATGATTGAGGAAAGATGTACAGGTTTCGTAAGTGGATTCATAAATGCTTGACAAATCCTGGCCTTGGAGCCCCACAAGCACTGTTATCACTGATGAGGGAGATGTTTCTCGCGGGCTAAAATGAGCTGGAAGTCAGTAGGTGAAGATGATGTGCATCTTAAAAATAATTAATATCAGACTGTCGGTAAGATATTGAGCAGGAGTCGAAGATGAGCGTGGCCCGTCCTCTGAATTGGCGACCACCCGCCACTTCTGACGCGTGTGGGGATTGATTAACTGATGAAGGTTAAACAACGCAAGAGGTGGCTTGGGCATGTAGTTGGTAGATGTTTGGATAGAATGTGGTTTTTGGTCGTGTAAAATCTTGAAGCGCCTCTGGGTCACTGTGTCTATGACGAAAAAATATTTAATTATGAGTTTGTTGTTACTGACACGTGACTGACCGTTGAACATTTGTCATGAGATTAACTTGTTTGTCTGGCCCCCCCTCCTCCTGCCTCCTGTTTGTGTTTATGTATTTGATATTTGTGCCTGCAAGACTAGGCTGTTAGCTCTTGGACCCCGCCTTTCTAACCTTCGGTTGTCTAATGTGCTGGTTCCCGACCTATTAGACCTCTTTCATGTCATCTACATATATTTATCTTAACATCCCCAGGATGCAGCCCATAGCAGTTACTTCCAAGTACCTGTTTACTACTAAGCGAACAGTGTCATACAGTGAAAGAAACTCTGCCCATTTATTTCTGCCGCGGCCTGGAATGTGTGTGTGTCTCTGATACCTAGAATCAATCAAGCCAGTGCGTTGCAGCTGGCTATGATTAGCTGCACTGAATGAGCTTGACTGATTCTACCGTTTAATAGAACCGTACAGACATCGCTAGTTTAATTAGTATGCTATCAGACACTCCAAATAACTAGAGACTCGTTAGCACGTTGAAGCCTCGCCGTTACTGTATGTGATGAAGCTTATGGAGGAGCCAAGACCTGGTAAAGTGTCGTATCCTGTGACGCAGTGGTCCACGTTTCTGGCTCACAGCCCAAGGTCCCGGTTTAATTCCAACGGTAGGCAGAAGCTTTTGGGCAATGTTTCCATTTATCTGATGGCTGTGTTTATCTTACATGAAATCGTTACCCGGGAGTTAGGCAACAGTTGTGGGCTTCATCTTGTGAAAAGTCAGTGGAAGGCCCAGGTAAACCCTCGATAAACCTGTAAGTACAGGCTTCCTGTCCCCGACAACGTAACCCATCTACCAACAGCCTCGTTCAGTTGGCTGGGTGCCTGACCCTTACAGCATCCAGCGTCCATGGTCGAAACTCAGCCAACTCGTACACCGGAGTGTGTCCGGTTAACAGCGTGTTAACGGACCTTGATGAATGTACTCGCAGTTTAAACTGACTGTCATGTACCTTTGCTGTCATCCAAAACGCCATTCACACAGTACCGGCCTGGCCAAGCGCGGCTAAGCGTGGCCGAGCGCGACTGAGCGAGGCCGAGCGCGGACGTGCATTGAAACTCGCTTTGTTTATTCATTTATTTATTGGTTTTAGAGTTGGTCGAGTCAGCTTACGATCCTTGGCTAAATGTGGATCCAAGGACGGTAAAACTGTCATTATTAGTTTACAGAACATGAGCTTTTTGATGAAAGTTTTTTATTCTCAAATATTGTATCCTGTGAACACATTTTAATTAACATGGTTTTTATGGAATTTCCTCTCAGTGGGTGAGAGGAAAACAGGAGCTGTCGCGTATGGCCAATAGGAGCTCGTATGGGACAATAGGAGCTCGTATGGGACAATAGGAGCTCGTATGGGACAATAGGAGCTCGTATGGGACAATAGGAGCTCGTATGGGACAATAGGAGCTCGTATGGGACAATAGGAGCTCGTATGGGACAATAGAAGCTCGTATGGGACAATAGGAGCTCGTATGGGTCAATAGGAGCTCGTATGGGACAATAGAAGCTCGTATGGGACAATAGGAGCTCGTATGGGACAATAGAAGCTCGTATGGGACAATAGGAGCTCGTATGGGACAATAGGAGCTCGTATGGGACAATAGAAGCTCGTATGGGACAATAGGAGCTCGTATGGGTCAATAGGAGCTCGTATGGGACAATAGAAGCTCGTATGGGACAATAGGAGCTCGTATGGGACAATAGGAGCTCGTATGGGACAATAGGAGCTATATAAACTGACCCGATTAAAAAGGAACCTCTCAATAATGGATATTCCAAATTCTTTTTATTCCTAGTGGAAATGTGATTGATAATAACAAAGCATGAACGAAAATCACGCAAAGTTCTCAATAACTTGACGTAAACGTGCGTCTGGTCTATATACTTATTATTTTGGAAATAACGAACCAATTTGGTCAAGTCCGCTCCCGCACCGACATGTTTCCTGCTTACATCACAGTAACAGAATGTTGAGGATGTGGAGGAGGAAGGGAATTATTAGGGGAAAGCGCCAAGCCATGCGACTATATAGCAGTGGGAAGGGTCAGGATAAGGATTTGGGATGGGACGTAGGGAGGGTGGGGGAGGGATGGTGCCCAGCCACTTGGACGGACGGGGATTGAACGACGACCTGCATGAAGCAAGAAATACCTCTTGATTTGCCAGTCCGTCAAAAATCCAACCTCCTAACCTATCCAGAAACGTACGAACCCAAGCAACCTACCTAACCTATCTAGTCCGATGGATGGAAAATGTAGATATTTGTGGTTGCTTTTGATTGTAGGTTACCTTTGTAACGGTTGGTTACCATAACGTACAAAATACGACCTATTCGTTGAGAGGAAGGGTTGAGCGCCTCCAGCCAGGGTACCGGAGTATGTGTGTCGGGTACACTATCCTTCCTGAAGATAATAGAATTATGAGGAGAAAGCATGAAGTCAGGATGACTAGCACTTGGAAGGTATATAAGGACGGGGCGCAGGAACGGTGCCCAACCATTTGGTCCATCGCGGGATCGAACGTCGTGCCTGCAGGAAGCGAAGTGGTCGCTGTAGCGTCCTGGTGAAGGCAGAGTCACGACAACACTCAACAGAGCTATGGGCCCTGGAGCCCACTTCACAGACCCTCTACCACACTCTCTCAGTGTCCTCTTACCTCATCCCGTCCTATCCCTCAAACGTCGCATCTTTAACGGAGTCGACCAATCCGTTAAAAATGCGACGTACTAATACAAATTACAGCTCCATAATATTGACGTTTTCTATGTATCGATCTTGATATGTTTGGTGGGTTGCTTGGGTTCGCACGTTTCTGATTAGGCAAAAACAGTTGCCTAACTGTGCTGTGGGGAATTGCCTCTAGCATGGGGCCTGACGGCTGAGTGGACAGCGTTCGGGATTCGTAGTCCTAAGGTTCCGGGTTCGATCCCCCGGGGGAGGCGGAAACAAATGGACCGATTTTCTTTCACCCCTGATGCGCCTGTTCGCCTAGCAGTAAATAGGTACATCAGAATTAGACAGCTGCTATGAGCTGCTTCCTGGGGATGTGTAACAAAAAGGAGGCCTGGTCGAGGACCGGGCCGCGGGGACGCTAAGCCCCGAAATTATCTCAAGATCACCTCAAGATCACTCCCATATACCTATTTACTGCAACGTGAACAGGAGCATCAGGTCAAAGGAAACTTACCCAACCGCGTCTGCTTTGTCCGAGGACTGAACCGGGATTCCTCGGGTGTGAGCCGAGAACGTATCCCACTGTGTTTTAGGAATGCTAAAGAATATATAATTATATATAAATATAGACAATATTAGCGTTTCCATTCACCTGGGCTGTAGGAGACGTGAACCGCGGACCCCAGTGTGAGGCCCAAGCTCTATCGACTGGGCTATGAGTAGCCTTAATAAAGAGAGTTACCTTAATAATAAAGAAAAAAAAATCAGTTTGGCAGCAGGATGCTGATTCTGGAAACTTTCCTTATTATTATTTTTTATATATATTCAAGAGTTCTTACATTCTTATTAAGACTACTCATAGCCCAGGCGATAGAGCTTGGACCTCACTCGTGTGGTGTCCGCGATTCGAGTCTCCTGCAGCCCAGGTGAATGGAATGTTAATATCCAGGGAAGAGTGGATGGCAGTTGATTGGCGTTTCATGTAATATTTTGCGCTTGGCTTAGCTGTGACCTTTACCTGTCATATTACATTTCTCTTCATATGTAAACCGAATAATAAGCGAGGTTGAAGAAGCCTTCCGGGCCGGCTAGGACCTGAGGCGCCCTCAGGACTCCCTCACACTCCAGGTCCTTCACCCATGCGAGTTTTATTCTCAAGATACTTACCATTACTATTCACCCGGCTGTAACATATCGCCTTTTTTTCGTGAGTAATTACTTAAGTGTAATTACCTAAGTGTAGTTACAGGATGAGAGCTACGCTCGTGGTGTCCCTTCTTCCCAGCACTCTTTGTCACATAACGCTTTGAACTACTGACGGTCTTGGCCTCCACCACCTTCTCACCTAACTTGTTCCAAGCGTCTACCACTCTGTTTGCGAAAGTGATATTTTCTTATATTTCTTCGGCATCTATGTTTATTTAGTTTAACTCTATGACCTCTTGTTCTTGAAGTTCCAAGTCTCAGCAAATCTTCCTGTGTGTGTACTCACCTATATGTACTCACCTATATGTGTCTGCAGGATCGAGCATTGACTCTTGGATCCCGCCTTTCGAGCATTAGTTGTTTACAGCAATGACTCCTGTCCCATTTCCCTATCATACCTGGTTTTAAAATTATGAATAGTATTTGCTTCCACGACCTGTGTGTGTGTGTGTGTGTGTGTGTGTGTGTGTGTGTGTGTGTGTGGTGTGTGTGTGTGTGTGTGTGTGTGTGTGTGTGTGATGTTTTCCCTTGAATGCGCAAGTTCATATTCATATGTGAACACGAATACGTTCGTACATGTATTCGTGTATACATGAATGATGATATTCGTGTTAACATGTATACAGGTATTCGTGTGTACACGGTCAAATTAACTCGCATATTGTAGGCTGCAACAGTTCCTGACCTTTTTTATTAATTTAGAAAGTTTGGGCCTCCTTTCACGTTGAAAAACTCTCTAAACTTGCGACATTTAGCTAAGTCTGACAGCGCGCGCCTCTATAAGTAGCTACGAGGAGGAATTTTAGGGAGTTCAAACAAGGCAGATATGCTAATGTGTTTGATAGTGCCAGATATAAACATTAGGAAGACGTGAATATTGAGCAACCCGCACCAGGTGAAGGTTGAAGGGAGAGGGGGGTTACCATGGTGGGTAGGCAGGGGGGAGCTAGGGGGGAATTAGGGTAGGTTTAATGGGGGGAGGGAGGGTGGGTAGGCACAGTGAGGATAAGGAGGGAATTAAGGATAGTGAGAAAGCAGCCCGTCCTCCTAATGTTTCCCAACGCCATGAAACTGTCCTTCTAAAGTGCCTTATCCTAACTTACAAGAGGACTCAAAACAGAAAACGGGAGAGTATGTCAATTTTGCGAGCCGCTACCATTTTCTAGTGCGACAATTTTTGGCCTTAGGTAATATATATATACACCAAAATGCGACGCTCTATTCGGTTGTTCAAGGGCACACTCTGTTTACCCGGCTGTGACGCATTGCCCAGTGTCACAAGTCCGGTGCATTAGTGAAAAAAAATCTACCGTAATATATACGTTGTCTGGGACAAACAGGTTAGGTGTCTTGAGAGAGACCGTAGAACCGTCTTGAGAGACAGTTCTACGGTCGTCAGACCCACAGAACCGTTATGAAAAATATGAGATTTAATGGGCGGTCATGAGTGGTTATGAAATAACAACTCACACCATAGTGGTCAGAGTAGTAATGAGGAGGGACTGATGGTTTTGAGGGTCGTATGATTAATGTATATATATATATATATATATATATATATATATATATATTATATATATATATATATATATATATATATATTATGCTTATATAGAGGTCTCTCAAAGGGGGAATTAATGACCCTCCCCAGGATGCAAACCCCACAAATCAACAACAATTGAGTAACTGCAGGTACTATTTCTGCTAGGTGGCACTTCTGCCCACGTGTCCTGTGGCACCTCTGGCCGTGTGTCCTAGTGCTGCCATTGCCCGCCACTCACCGCCCCACTCCACAACTTGGTGTTGCTAACTTTGCCAGTGGCACCTTTGAAGACAATGTTCAGGCGTCGTTACCGTGTTGAATCTGCTGTACATCCAGGTCTGGTCTTGTGGCCTGAACAACCCTTTGCTGTGCTTGTGAGGACAAACACATACCTGAACACACACCCACACACACACAACACACACACACACACCCAACAACATCACACACACACACCACACACCACACCACACACTACAACACACACAAATAACAACATCACCCACAACCACACACACACACAATATCACATATCACACCAAACCTGTCTCCTGAAGCCCACATAAAAAGAGATACATCTGCGGCATATGCGAGACGGTGGCTAACATCAGACAGCGTTCAGGACCTGTGTAAGGATCATTCAGAATCTTGTACACCACATATGTAGCCAATCCTGGGTAGCGAGCCCCAGCATGGAGCCACGTACCTTGTCAAGCACAAGACGGAAGCTGGAAAAAGTCCAAAGGTATGCCCACTAGACTAGTCCCAGAACTAAGAGGCAGTAGTTGCGGAAAGGCTGCGGGAAATGCACCCTACGACCCTGGAAGACAGAAGAGTAATGGGGAGATATGATCACAACCTACAAATCCTCAGAGGAATCGAACCGGGTAGACAGGATCAAACTATTCAACACTGGGGGTGGTACGGAAACAAGGGGACACAGGTGGTAAACTCGACCTGTAACCCACAATGAGCCACTAGCAGTCGTTAGAAGGACTTTTCAGGGTCAGAGTAGTAACGGATGGATGCATCTTAGGCAGTGAGTGGTGGAGGGCTGACTG